>MQTX01000055.1:909362-928071 GCA_009735665.1 Angiostrongylus cantonensis
ACAATCAATGTGTATTCTTCCTTTCATAGGGTTACACGAGTTTGATAAGTATGTTTATTTCGGCTAACGCTTCGACGTCTTCGCCTTCATCAGAGCCGGTAACCCGTGTCGGTCATCCATAGTTGTTCGTTATCCCGCTTTGGCGCCTTCGTTGCCGTACTGAGAGGGGATCTTCTTCAGTGAACACCGCACTAATGAGGCAAGCACACTCAGAAGTTGTTGCTGATACGACTATCCGCTGATAATAGCTTGTTTTTCAACGGATAATCCTGTAGTAGTCGGCATTATGTTAGCTGGGACAAAGCGAACAACAAAACAACTTTCAAACCGGCTGTCATTTAACCTCAGTCGTCATCCAATCATCATGTATTCTAATGAAGTCCACATTGTGCAGAAATGTGGCGGATTGAAGCAATGCCACCGCAGAATTGTCCTTGCATTATGCGCATGGAAATCGATTCAAAAATGCAAGTGTGTTGAAAGAAATAATTTCTGGCGAGGTGGAAAAGCTCTATGAAAGCCGACTGTTTTTTTAAGCGTAGAATCGATAGCATAAGATTCATCTAATTTCAGATTCTCGCTCATTTTGAACGATTTAGGGGCTTGCGATGGTCTTTCCTTTCCCATCAATATAAACTTTATTGGCGTCTTATTCTAGTATTCACAGTTTTATTCCCTAAACAAATTATTGGAAATGAACGCATTCGCTAATCTTCACGTATCAAAACTTTTCCTCTCATTTTTTTTCGGAACTTAAAGTAAATAAGTCTTTTTACTTCTGTTCAGCAAACAGAAGGTGTTATTTTATTTCTTTATTTACGTACAAGCTGACGTTTCGGCGGATTTCGCCTTCTTCAGAGCCTGGAAAGGTCACGTTGACTGCAATCTACATGGCCAAACACCTCCATAACCTACACCTACTACCTCCATACTTATTCCATCAATGCCGAGGTTAATAGAAAGTCGGACGTGGGAGTTACTTAAAGTAAATATTTATATCTCTTGCAAATTAATGTCTTCATTGATTCTTTAACTCTTTTGTCACCATGCGCATCGATTTCAATACGAAGACTGTTGTACGCTTCGGGTCGAACATCTTGATTTCAATGCGCTATCCAAATCCCAATTGGGCTACAATGGCAAGTGCTCCGACGTGGGATACGCGAACATGGCCGATGTCGTGAAAGGGTTATCCCTTTTGTATTGTAATAACTATTTAGTGCACAGGATTGACCAAAACGCTTCTCTTTCAATATTTTCGCGTAGATGCATTTTTTTTTTTGGATCATATGACACCTTCACGACTCTTTCTAGTCAATCGATAGCTTGTCGAGCATAGATTTTATACTGGGCCTAATCTATGGATAGCTCTTGGCCATGCTTGCAAAAAGCTGCTTCGGACCGTAGAGAGCAATCGGTGCATTAAAAGAACATAAAAGTGACACGTATATGTGCCTCCATTATCGTGGGAAACGCTGGTAACAACGTGATTGAATAATGGACGCTTTTTTTCATCACGCATAAGAGGTGACCAAACACATGGGAACAATCGCAGAAGAAAATAGCGGGTATGTAGACGTTAAAGAAACATGGAAAAGTGCAAGGAAACCCAGAAGGAGATCGATAATCTCAAGAAATCAGTGCGTGTGCCACTTGTGCGGACTTACGGACCGTACCTCTTGGCTTCAACGAGTGCTCCGATTGAGCTCCAGTGATACACGGCCCGACAAGTCCGACATATGACAATGGCCTCGTTCGCGAATGGGTTAATTCTATGAAAGCCGAAAAATGCATTTTCAGTTTTGTTGCCCTGCGTAATTGTTTACATATCGATCTTTTCGGGAGACTCGTTTTTTTCTTTGTCGGCCTCACAAGTCAAGTTTTCGTGACAAATCCACTTTGAATGAACTATACATAACATTTAATAGAGCACTATTTTATTCTGCTATAGCGAGAATAATTTGCCGCCACCATCGAAGATGTCATACGAACATTGGAATGCAACAGCATGGGAGTGAAAATCGACGGTCGGCAGATACATCACCTTCGCTTTGCTGATGGTATCGTCCTTATAACACAAGACATTAGCCAAGCGAAACGTATGCTTGCGGACTTTGATAAAGCGTGTGGAAAGATTGGTCTTCGACTAAATCTAAAGAAAACGATGTTCATGAAAAACGGAATGGTTTTGTTTGCCCCATTCACGCTCAACGGAACGAATATCTCCGAATGTTCCAGTTATGTCTATCTAGGTCGGGAAATCAATATGGTAAACGACTTAGCTCGAGAGCTGAGCAGAAGGAAACGAGCGGCTTTTATTGGTTTCAAAAGTGTCGAGGACATAATGAGGAGAACAAAGAACACCCGACTTCGTGCCCACGTTTTCAACTCCACGTTACTTCCTGCTTTAACGTATGCGTGAAAAGCCTGGTCGCTGTGTAACCAGGATGAAAGATCACTCAATGCTATTGAACGCGCAGTCGAAAGGACAATGCTAAGAGTATCTCATTTCACATAAGTGAGGGAAGGGATCGCCAAAGATGCCGTTGTATACGTCAAACTGTCGAAAATAAGGTTGGACGCACTTATAATGCGTATAAACGATTGACAGTAGCTGTTAGTGACTAGATTCTTCGGGATGTCAAACCTGCTGCAGGAAGACCACCAACCTAATGGCTAGAGTTCTTCACGAACCTCCCTTTCCTAGAAGAAAGATATCATGCTGAACGAGTTGCTCGAGCGAGCAGAACCTACTGGGCTACTCTCGCACGCTACAGGGATAAATGGAAGATTTTCTGGAGCCCTCTCGAGGCACTCGAAGACCAACTGGACGACAGGTGATGCAGGTGGTACTATAGTCACAGCTTTAGCAACATTATAAAAATTTTTCATTTTTATTTAAATGCTAGGAGCCGCTTTATCGATTAAATTTTAAATAGCTGGCAAATGGACTCCAATTACAAAGTTACAATTACCAATTACAATACAGTTACAATTACCAACTACAATTACAAAATGAACAAACCCACTCAAAAGAAATGTTCTTGCACATTTCCAAGTGTAAAATAGGGCCTTTAAAGCCCAAACGCTTGCCACAGCATATGTGTCGAATAATATGTGAATTGAGCACAAGAAATATGGAAAAAGGCTAGAAAACTAGCAGGAAGAAAATGACGCCTATACAGCCTATAATGGCCACTCAGAGGACCGCGTTTAGACACTACAATGACCGTATCGTTGCGGATGGGTTTACATACCATGTCACACGTTCATATTTCCATGGCTGCGCCGTAGGATGATGCAGAGCTTCATGTCGGTTTCAGCCTTCTAGGTTTCAAAACCACTTTTCGAAAACTTGCGGCTTTAAGAAGTTGAAAACATTGAAAAAAATTATAGAAGATTTACGCTATCGCTCTTTGACCGCACATCGCATATTTGATAATTTTTTTTCCTTTATATGACCCGCCTTCACGTCTACTGTACAGGTCTCAGCATTTCCCACATTCGATTCGTTTCCTCGCATCCATTACCCACGAACATATTCCAACATTAGGTGTGCCTTCTGTTGCTGCTTGAGGATTTTCATTGCATCTTCAATGTCGTAGAATGCTTCTTGAGCAATTCTTCCTGGAGTCGTGAGAAAACAGGACTGGAGCGTTCCCAATTGGATCGCAGAGAGTGATTTTTTCCCCAGACAATTCCGGCACCAATTTTTGGGAAAATCTTGTGAACGGGATCAACAATTAAGGGTTACGAAAGGATGTGCTATGGGAACCGTAAATGTTGACAAGACCAGAAGATTCATCAGTTTCTGTCTTATGACGTGGAAGTCATCGAAATGTCACAATTCAGAGAATGTTGAGGTTTCAATTCTGCTAACAGCCATTTTGTAAAAAACACAATTTAGGACCTACGTGAGAGATTATACCAGATTAGAGCGTTATTCCAACTTGTTGATATGACCTAAAACAAAATATACAGGCCTTGAAAGTGTGGACTCCAAGGAACCACTCGTGCTATTTAGAGCTGGGATCGCCGGTGCATTCCACATAAGAGGAACAAGTACAGAATAAAGTTATTCAAACGATGAGCGAGGGGTGGCTATACCTTCAAAATTTAGGTACCTGCTATAAGTTGTCACTCCACAGCTGGAGATATAGTTCACTTTGTAGACATGACTTGCGCACGATTTGCTGCATGGAGAAGGGCATGTTTATCTCAGCAGTTGAGGCACAAATCTTCCCTTCGCTGAAGACTTACCGCAGAGTGGTACCTGCCTCATCGGTAGCTAATAGAGGAAAGAGGTGGACTTTACAGTGAAGTCCACTGGAATCTGAATAGAGAATAATGGATACCATCGGAGCAGTATAGTAATATTGCGGCGGAGTGGTAAGAATGACATTATTATTATACCTATAGTTTATGACGTTCTAGTTTCTCAAAAATCATGACTCAATGTTACAGGTGAGTTCGTACTAATGAGGATCACACAGCTGTCTTCATGGAAACGAACATCTTTTTTAATCAATAGTTTAAGCACATACTGCTCCTCTTTCACTTGATTACTCAGACGTGCTCGTGAACACCTGCACGATCTATAATCAGTGGGTAGTGTAAACCTTTGGAAATGGGAATGTTTCTAGAGCAATGCCCTAAGGCGACACGGGAGGTTCGAGGAAGTGTAGGCAACAGATGTGATGTAACAAGGTAGTGACAAGACGACACGATTGAAATTATTCTGCATAACATGCCAAGCAGATTAGCACTTTAAGTACATTTTAGTACATTTTTACGCTGTTTGGGGAGACACTACCGTTTAGAATGCTTCAATACAAATCATAGAAATTGTGCAGCTTTGGCACGAACTGCAAGATTGAAGTCAAAAATGGGTGATGTTGTGCTAGAGTTAAGGGCTCGATGAAAGATTGCAGATTGTAGGTAAGAATTAAAACTTTTTTTTGTGAAGATTGCTTAATACGAGTCAGAATTGGGAGTTACACGCGGAGATTGCTGATTGCTTACTTACTTTTATACTTGGATGGTTCGTCTTCACGGGTAGTTTAGACCCATTTCTTTCATTTTCAATTTGTCTCTTTGCTTCGTAATTGTCGCCCATGGTGCTGGTTTGATTCGAGCATAATGGTAGGTGCGAGTCTTATAGGGTGATCTGTAAACAACGCCAGCTGCGAGTACAGCTGAATGGCTTTGGCTACAATCATGTCCTTCCATTGTGTAGGTGGTCGTCCCAGTAGCTAATTTCGGAAGAAACTTTCAAAATCCTTCATCACTACTCCGCGAACAACTTTCGCACCAACGTCCTAGATCACACAAAAATGTGGCACGCCGTGGATTCGAGAACTGATAAGGCTAAAGAGCACTATACTACCATTCATTGACAAGGACGGAGAGTTTGTAGTAACTGCTCGCTATTTAAACGTCGAGATAACCGGCGAATATCCTGAACATACTTCCCTTCATCGCCTATCACCTGAAAGTTCAGATGGCAACGCCAATTTTGGCGTTCACACTAGCCTAACCTAAAACGACTACATCACCAAATGGTACCGAAAGCCATGGAACGAAAATGTACTGGTTCATAGCTCTTCTCGCACCGGTCATAAGAGTGGCGTTCGCGAGAATCACTTTTCGAACAGCCACCAGTGTGTGCACAGTAAGAGAGCGAAGCGAGGAATGTTTGAAGTTGATGCGACAAATAGCCATCTCCAATGGCTGCGAAATGACGGTTTCTCAAGAAAGGTTTAGAGAAAAAACGAAGCTCTCAAGCGATAAGTCCAGCAAAAACAAGATCCCATCTGTCTACAACGAATTAAGCACAGCTAATATAATGCTTGAAAAGTGTCGGCCTAGAGAATTAAGCAACTGTGACTGAAATGCTACTGAAGCTCTGTG
Organism: Angiostrongylus cantonensis; assembly: GCA_009735665.1. NCBI lineage: Eukaryota > Metazoa > Nematoda > Chromadorea > Rhabditida > Metastrongylidae > Angiostrongylus > Angiostrongylus cantonensis. The sequence continues at coordinate 915,273 of MQTX01000055.1, forward strand.
ACATCAGGTTCTTCATGACCGCTTTTGCGACCGTCTATGTACAAGTTGAACAGCATAATTTTACCTAACGAAAGAGACGGTGATTGGATGAGTTCTTGTACGGTGTAGCCAATCTTCTGTAAAGCACGTGGGTACGAAAGCGCCTAGACCACTCTGCTTCCACGTAAAAAAGCACGTTGTTGAGAAACCAAAAGTAGAACAAAACACTTCACTAGGAAGGCACGTGGCAGACAGCCACAACGGAGAAGATTTCAAAGTAAAAATTACTGTCGCTGCAAATCCAAAAAAAAACCTAAAAATGAGTCGTAAGCAGAACACCCTGTGATTATGCGTGGCCTCGTGCCATACATCAGACTAATTTATTGAGCTGAGCTAGGAACATTCCTTGCCCATGTAAAACTATGCGACTGGTCTCCAGCAATGAGGACCTATGAAGAACAAAACGATGAGTGGTTAGAAAAAGCTCTTTACTGTGATTGCGAAGTTTATACGTTAAATTTTACCTGCCGAGGTTATGAATGTGCTTGGTTGAGTAGATTGCATGCCTATTTGGTCTTTTTAAGCTTTAAAAAAGGCGAAACTGCCGAAACGTCAAATACTATTAAACAAATCCTGCTATTGACAACTCACGTTTGCTCAACAAGAAAAAATATTAATTTCTTCAGAAATTTGTAGCGTGTGGAGCAGTGGTCGGAAGCGCCCTGCAACACACACATGGGACCGTTTCTCATGCCCGTGGCTCAATCGCCTCAAAACGAGACTTAATGAAAGCGAATGCACGGCACATCTCTCAGCGATTGATCAACGCCGAAAGCTTTGGCCTTTATCCTTTAATGATTTGTTGCCTTAAAACAGCGAAAACGTTCCCTAAGTGTCGAAATACAGCGTTGAATTCGAAGCATTTCTGCGCCTTTCACCGAGAACACTCTCTTTGGTTCTTACTCTCTCCAAGCATCAATCTCTAACCACTAAATTACCTCATTCAGAAAAGAGGTATTTTTGTGAAGATGTCGTTTTATTGCTTATTTTCTTCCGAACTTCACATAACATCTGCGATGGTGGAGCTATCCACCGACTATAAACAGAGCAGTAAAAATACACACTTTAACGCCATGTATGCACAGAAATTGCCCAAAGCGCTCTGTTTTTTTAAATTTTTTTGGAAACCTAAACCTATTCAGAAGTTTATCTTTTTGTTCATTATGTTCTGATAGATCCATTACGTAACGTGAGTCCAATTCATTTATGATAGACAATTTTGATGCGACTGTCTTGAAACAGGAAGGATGAGAAGCTAATTAGGCCTAGCTTGGTGTCAAACTTTAGACAGTAGGTTGCTACGGTAGCGTAATTAACGGAAACACTACCACCGCACTACCCGCTCCATTTTTAAGTACTAATTGAAGATATACTATTTTTTAGGCGAAGATACACTGATTTAAAAGGTTGATGCAGTCCGTTATAATTTTGCTGAGCGGCTCATGAAAGCATATGGTTTTTTTCTGAATTTCAACTCCTCTTGTCTCCTTTTCGGACACACTCCTTTACCATCATATGCTACTGTACCTCATAGTTTTCCACTTTTCTTGTTTGTACACTAAATGGCATTTTTAAGGCAATTTTAGCTCTATTTCTGAAAGTATCCGTCTTTTTCTACCATTACACAGCCAAATTTTTTTTCTCTTACAAAAATGCTCATTTTTGTTCCAGATCTGTGCAGTTCGCTATTTTTATCTGTCATACTGTAAGCATCATTGTTGCTCCACCAGATGAGATGATAACTCGAGAATGAGAATGGTGCATGATGAAATGATGAGGTGATGATAGTCTACGTTCTTTCCCAAGACAGACCAATCTTCCAAACACTTTCACATTCGTTAAATTAGTTGCTATGCGCTTTACTAGCCGACATGAGTCAAATGTGGACTCAGGTGGAACGATAGATCGAATAAAATCGAAAACATGGAAACAATAACAAAAAGCGGCTTCAAATCAGAAGAAATCCTAAAACTTTAACTATTTTAGGACAAACGTTATCATTATCATAACAAAGCCGTGCCACACTGTTAAGTTTTCATTTGTTGCCTATCGATTTTTCACGGCAGGGTATTATGTGAGATACAATCACAACTATGCTAAGATAATCTTAACAGTTTTATCTACTGCCTGCTCTTCTAAATGGCAAGGTGTATTGCGAAACAGCTTCAATGATACTGAGATATTTGCAAAACTCCGGTCCGCAGGTTTGTGCGGTGAGGAACGAACGCGCTATTATCCTTTCAAGGGCTAACACGCTCACCACCCATGCGGCTCCTTCGTTTCGCCAGTCTCTCAACAAGTTTTATTTCTACCAGTGTCTTAAGCAATCACCCGTCGACGGGATTGGTCTTGGGGGACACAAATCGGTGTTGAAGCCATTTAAGCTTAGGCAGTTAGAATCACAATGTTAACGGCTTCGGGTTTTGCAAATGTCTCAGCATCATTACAGTTCTATTTCACATGATACCCTGTTGTGAAGAACTGTGATAGGCAGCAAATAAAGAGTTAACATTGTGATTTCTAGTACAGCCTCGGCTTGACAGGGTTTATTTCTTATTTGGGCATCCAAGATCAATCCCGTTGACGGGTGATTGCTGATGGCACTGATAGATAGAAAACTAGCTGAGTGAAAGGCGAAACGAAGGACACAAATGGTGTGGTGGTCAACGCGTTAGCGTCCTGAAAGGGTTATAGCGCGTTCGTTCACCATGGCAGACACCTGCGGTCTGGTGATTTTGAAAATCTCAGCATCATTGTGGTTGAATCCCGGCAGACACCTGAGGTCTGGTGATTTTGAAAATCTCAGCATCATTGTGGTTGAATCCCGTGTTAATTTATCCAAAACACAACAATTTACTCTGTTAACAGTTTAGCTTCAAAGCGAGTTATTATTCATAAGAATGTTTCTACTTTGAGCTTTTCGTATTTTCTGCACTCTTGTTTATAATTGAATAACTCGAGTGAACATCAATAAAGCCTCTTTTTTGCTCGAGGAACACGAACAGAGTTCCACTTCTTATATTTTTTCTTTTACATTTTGAAGTGTCTTTAGCAGCGAGGATAGTAACGGGTTTACCTTAAAACTATAATTTCGTAATGTTTATGCATAGCCCTCCCAGTGGTTTACTGCCTCATCGTAGCTGGGAGGTTTCTCTTGTTACTAGATGCCGGACTGCGATGTACAGCGGAGGCTTCATTCCCTGGCAGGGTTTTTCAAGCTAAGAAGGAGTCCGGCATTTCCATCAGGAAGCCCAGCTAAGGGTAAACGATTACCAGGATCTACCACCGTTCTGGTATCCACTGTTCGCATGGTGGCAAATCCCGCTCTGATCCACTAGCGTGGCGACTGTCTATGGTGGTGACGACTTGGAGCAGGCTTTGGCCAGGCTGTCCTCGGGATTCCAGCAAACCATAATGGCTTAACTAGCAGATCTCCGAAAAATGGAGGTTGTGCTGGGGCCCGCACAACTAGTGAGGACGGGATATTCAAGTATCAAGTATACATAGCTAGCCTCCCATATTGAAATGTTGAATTCTTCGACTTATGCGACGTTAAGAAACCACATGCTGTTGACCAACTCTGACATACACGGGCATTCCCCACTCACCGTGAAGCAGTAAGCTATCATGAGGGTTGAGGGAACGAGCGGCGCTGATTATCTGAAGTAATCTATTGCTAGTGAATTTTCATCAGTAGTGTGCGATCTTAAATTGTGCAGAAAAAACATATCAGAAAGCTAGGAACAAGTGGGATAACTATTATAAACAACCGTAGGCATTATACAACCTAGAATGGCTAAGTTTCCAATAACAGAAGAATTCTTGTCTTTTTTTTTTCGACCTTCGGATGTTTGTGGACTTCTAGCAGACTCTTTGGATGAACTCCAAAGTAATTCTTCATATTCTTGTTGAGCAAACGCAAGGTATTATTATTATTATTCTTTATTCACAAATAAGCTGACGTTTCGGCGGACTTCGCCTTCCTCAGAGCCGCTTTCTATGAGGCTTCCACTGAGTATGTCGAGTGGACACCAACCGCACAGAATTCACATGGAATCGTAATGTGCCTTTTTCCTTCGTAAAGCACTTCTTCCACTTGGCGAACATCTGGTTTTGTCGGCTTCGTAGACAGGTGCGTAGTATTCTCAATTCGATGTCCAGTACTTGGTGACTGTCCTCTGGTAGTCCGCATACATCGTGTAGTCGTCTTCGTTTGATGAAGTTTGTGACGACTCGGTGTTTTAGGCAGCGGCGGAGAAAGTGTATCGCCTGTCGGGCTAAGACGACCTTTGCCTTAGTGACAGTGCTTCTTTTACAAGTCGGAAGTATCTTGCTGGCACATCTTGAAGTAACTTCCACGACCGACTTTCTATTAACCTCGGCATTGATCAAGTAATTCTTTGTATTCTTGTTGAGCAAACGCGAGGTGTTATTATTATTCTTTATTCACAAATAAGCTGACGTTTCGGCGGACTTCGCCTTCCTCAGAGCCGCTTTCTATGAGGCTTCCACTGAGTATGTCGACTGGAGAACTCCAAAGTGTAGGAAAATTGAAGGAAAAAAGGCACTGCAAAATTATTCATAAGTTTTCATTGATTTTTTCTGTTTCTTTCCCGCCCGATATTAGTGGGTTCTATATTTTGAAGAGGGGCGCGTGTGGCGCAGTGGTTGGAAGCGCCACTGTGACGCGCACATGGAATGCGCCCATGGCCCACCAAGCTTTCCATCCCTCCGGGGTCGGCAAATTGGTACCAGACTTCTCTGGGAGGATAGCAGCATTGGCTCGATACATCGGCCGGCCACCGCGAGTCATTGTAAAGGCCAGATATGCATCCTGTCACTTCCAACGATACTTAAAGAAGTCGAATGCATGGCGCATCTCTCAGGGATTGATCAACGCCGAGAGCTTTATCCTTTATCCTTTTATATTTTGAAGAGCGCGCATAATTTCTGCGTCAATGGAAATTGCGAAGCCCTTCTATTCAGCGACGCAATCTGGCCGCTGGATAACAACTTTGTAATAATGAATTATTTGAGTGGGCGCGATGCATATAAATTCGAAGGACTTAAATGACAAACGGGAGAAAAACGTGTGAAATTGTCAACACGTCGTTTAAAGCGTTCTGTTTTCTTGTTGAAGGGGACTGCTTACCATTTTTTACGCACTGATTTGCGCGCATAAACAATTATCAGAAGTTTTGTCTTTTTATTTGCCGCCTTCCACAGTTTTTCATGACAGAGTATTGTGCGAAATGCAACCACCACAGTGATGCTGAGATATTTGCAAAAATTCGGACGGCGGGTGTCTGCGTTGTGGAACTAGCGCGCTGTTGTCCTTTCCGGGGAGTAAAGCATTCGCCACCACGCTATGCGGGTCCTTCGTTTCGCCTGTCTCTCAGCTAGTTTCCGTTCTAGTAATCATTAAAGAACTGACACATGTTAAAAATGAAATAGGTTTGTGAACCTTATTGTTAGGAAGAAATATGGTACTAATCGTTATTGGACGAAACAGATTGAGTGTGCCCTAAATGGAACAGAAATTGAAAGGACTACGTTGCCTGCTCTATTTCCACTGACGTTTTATTTCATTTTATGAATCATCCTCTTATATCAGTATGTTTTACTTATTTCTCATAGGTAGTTTCACGCGCGTGTCTAAATGTACGTACGACTTCAGGCTTCACGTCTACCTACTGCTTTCGGTAGCAGTTCGATACACAGCTGCTAGCATCGTAGGTGATGTGACATCGCGTAAATGTTCACGAAATAATATAAATCTCGGCAAGCTCATCGATACGTTGCTCACGGAGTATGATGAGCATTTGTTGCCAGAATCCGAAGGAGTGAACGTCACCATCGAATTGCACGTACAGGTTGGTAAATCAAGAAAGCATAAAGCGTTCGGCGTTAAATAATCCGTTATAGTTACATCATGCATCCAACTCCATTCCTTGCGCCCAAAAGGAGACTGAATGCATATTTGAATCTACACAGTTACTTATAAAATCTAGCAATGTATCACATCAGTGCTGCTCTCTTCCCAAATAAATCTTGTAGCAAATTGACGCCCACAACAGAGGACGGAAGGCTTGGTGAGTCCAGAGCGCTGGATCGAAGAACAACAACTACACCTATATTTCAAGCGACCCTTTAAGCATTGCGTCGTATGCTCTCCACAGGCTGATAAGGAAAGAAAAAAGAAGATAAATAACAATTACAGCTATACACCTCCGCTCATGTTAGTCCTTAAATGTTAACGCATACTAAGCATGTCCCCAAACACTAATGTTGACCAGAATAGTCAATAAAGGAATAAAGGAGACGAACGGTGAATCGACTTGTGAACGAAGTAGTTTATTCATTTTTCATTTATATTATCGTTGTGAGTCCTTACAGGGTGTGTCTGGTATATCGGAAATCACTGGCGATTTTTCATTGGACGTGATGTATAGTGAGATATGGCAAGATCCACGACTCGCCTTCAAGCATCTTAATGTCTGCGCTACGAACATAACATTAAAAGTGAGTGGTGGTGGGTTTCGATGGAAATGAGAGCAGCATCAATCAAGAAAAACACCTGGAATATTCGTTTTCGTTATAATCTTATGAGGTTAAAGGATGAAGCTCTCGGTGTTGATCAATTCCTGAGGAATGCGCTATGCATTCGACTTCATTAAGCACCGTTTGGAAATGATTGAATGCATAACTGGCCTTTACAATGACTCGCGGTGGCCTGCCGATGTATCGAGCCAGTGCTACTATCTTTTCAGACAAGTTTGGTATCAAGTTGCCGACCCCGAAGGACTGGAAGGCTTAGTGAGCCACGGGCGAGAGAACTGATCCCACGTGTGTGTTGTGGGGCGCCTCCGACCACTGCGCCACGCGCGCCCTCGTTATAAGGGGAAAATTTATGAGCCTTATTTCTTTTGCACATTAAGCATAATTAGATAACATCTAGTGTCTTTACAAAGTCATTTGTAAATCGTAATTTGTACTGTATGAATATGTCCTCGTAAATACACAAGATATGAGCCAAATCGGAGCCGCAGAAACAGGGAGACCATCTTCTGAATCTACCTGCATCTCAGGAAAGGATGTAGCTGCGTTTAGCCTTCGAGTAATCCTATCCGGCTTTTGGTGACATGCCGCGTTGCCTCACCAGTGACCGACATGAGATCCCTTCAATGAGGGAGATCCGTGGCTACTGGTATACTTACTTGGTCGAAATATTTATTTATATGATCTTATAAACTGATCTTCTTTAGCTGATGCGGGGTTGGTATAGGTCTTCGTTGTCGTTGTCGTTATTGTTGGTGTTGTTAGTCGATGGCTGATGTTTCGTCGATTTCGCCTTCCTGAGAGCCGTGAGTCGTGGAATCCCACTCTTAACATTACGGCTCTGAGGCAAAATCACCGAAACGTCAGCCATCGAACAACAACACCAACAACAACGGCAACGACAACGAAGACCTATACCAACCTCGCATCAGCTAAAAAAGATCAGTTTACAAGACCATATAAATAAATATGTCAACTATCTATGACGAGGTTTATAGAAAGTGGGTTTTTTGGTTTTTTGAGTTACTTACTTCATACTTGATACGTAGCACTTGAGCGGCGCGTCCTCACTAGTTGTACTGGCCACAGCAAAATCTCCATTTTCCGGAGATTTGCTGGATAAGCCTTTGTGATTCCCTGGAATCTCGAGGTCAGCCTGGCCAAAGTGTGCCCCAGGTCTTCACCATTTCTGATCTACTCGAAGACCTAGTGGATCAGAAAAAGATTTGCCACCATGCGACTTCGATACCAGAACGGTGGTGGATCCTGGCAATGGTTTACTCCTAACTAGGCTTTCTGACAAAAATATCGAACTTCTTCTCAGCTCGAGAGACCCTGTCAGAAGACGAATCCCCTGCTGTACATCGTAGTGCGACAATCAGGAACGCCTTCCAGCCGCGATGAGGCGGTGAACCGTTGAGAGGACCAATTGCAAATGTGTTTGTAAAACAAATGGAACTATCGATTTTTTTGCTTGATAGCAGTTGGTCTGAAATTTTGTATCGCTTAAAGGAACTATAGGAGCAGGATAAAAAAGGATAAAGCTATGAGGGATGCTCCATGGATTTGACTTCATTAGGTATCGTTGGAGGTGATTGAATGCATATCTGGTCCTTACAATGACTCGCGATGGCCTACCGATGAATCGAGCCAGTGCTATCTTCTCAGACAAGTTTGATACCAATTTGACGACCCTGAAGAGAAGGAAGGCTTGGTGAGCCACTGGCGCAGGACAGATCCGCTGTGTGTGTTGCAGGGCGCTTCCGACCACTGCGCTACAGAAGCCCCTAAGAGCAAGAGAACTGTAGGAGCAACAAGAAATCATTATTGTACCCTATACAATTCGTTACAAAAAATATAGAGTTTTCTTTCACGGTTCTCCATGAAATTGTAACTTCTGAAGCAATAAATAAAAAAAATTGGAAAAACAGGGCTTTTCACTGTAGCTCTCTTTTGGAGTTCGAACGATTATTACTGATTTGGTTATTAAACAAAATGACTCCATTTCAGGTTAAATGTGAAGACACCATGTTCCGTTAACCTTAAGGTTGGTCGAGATTCTTTTTCTTCCTAACTATATGTGAAAAAATGAAAATTCGAAAATTTAGCGTTTCTTTCTGCTAACTGAGCCTATTCGCCTTTTAGGAACAGCAATATCAAGCCCTCTTTTATTTTTTCTGAAATAGCTATCATAGATGGCAGTAGTAATGCCACTCATAACAAGCGCGATCCTAGTTCGATCCACGTCCAACTCACCAAACCTGTCATCGTTCCAGGGTCGCGAATTGGGCGTTAGACTTGTTTGCACCCAACTCACTGCCTCAAATCCACTCAGGAACACTCTAGCACAGCTATTTCAGAATTCCATGAAAGTTCATTTTGAACAGCATTTAGCGACATTTGTGACTAGATGGGAAAATCCTCAAGCATCAGTCAAACACATCCTCAAAAAAGTTTGAACATCATCGTAGATGATGGGTGCGGGAAAATGAACAGAATACATGGTGCCGGGATCCTCCGCGTAGAAGATATGAAGACTGGCCGTATTAAAAAACAATCAATCATCTGTACTTCTAGCTCGCTCTAGCGTAGGAAGCATGAAGAGCATCTTTTTCACAAGGTCTATGGGAAAGCTGACTATCACAATATTAGTCTCACACGCTTGACAACTGTTGCAAAAAAAGTGCTTCCGCCAATTTTCCTCATTTGTTTTGTAGGTCTATTAATTGAAGATGTAGGAATGATGTCATAATGGAAACCAGCATCATTTCACTCAGCCCTTTCATGCCAATTTCCACTTTCATTATCGAAATTGGCATTGGACAATTATGGCAAGGTTGAAGCAACTTGCAAAAGTCCTTTCTTTATGTTGATTAAAACGTCGTTACGGAAACACGAAGTTGCGGGGGGTTTGCTCAGCTCATTAGTTTCTGTGCACTGGATTGTGGAGGGATTCATTGTTTGTCCAATTTCCGTGACCCATTCTATCACAACGGATGTGGCATACCGGCCTACATGTCGACATCTTATACTTAATTTTGTCTGGATTTTTCTAGCAGTAACTTAACTGTGTTCGTATTTAGATGTTTCCATTTGATTCTTTATCATGTGAAATTGTACTGGAGAGCTATTCGTTCAATACGGATGAAGTCAGACTTCAGTGGCATGATGTGCCAATCACAATGATGGAGAAGGTATCCATAGTTGTTTTCTCATGTACAATTTCGTAATATTTTTTTTATTCAATTTTGCCATAAATGTCACTACTAACATCTAATCGTTTCACTCTTCAGGTCGAGTTACCAGACTTCGACCTTATCGGATGGTCAACCGATCATCAACGTCTGGAGTATCCGAATGGTATATGGGATCGAGCAAAGGTCTTTGATAGTTTTATCTTTCTAGAAACATCTGATTTTTATGTATATCGGCAAGAAACGTTGGATTAACAATATTTAACTCGGACATGCATAAAACACAAAATTGAATTTGAGCAGGGAACAGTTTACACCTTAAGTTAAAAAGTTCATGGACTTCTCACATCATATGTGAATTATAAGCTTTTAAGTATCTCTAGATCAAGCTACTTATAGGTGAAATTCACCTTTGCAAGGCGATATGGCTTCTATCTCTTCCAGTCATATTTTCCCACCTCGTTGACTGTTATTAGTTCATGGGTCGGTTTCTTCTTTGACGTTAGATCCGTTTCGGCCAGGTATGAACTTCCTATCCAGATTTATTCTGTTCTTAATTATGCTGCCAATGGTCTTTGTCTTTAAAAAACGAGAGGGGAAGGTAGATTATTAGGAAATAAATTCGCTTAATTCTTTTACAAGCGCAGCCACTTGACGGACTGCGTGTCATTGTAGCGCAATCGGAAGGTGCATTGTAATCAAGTTGTGCAGTGCGAAATGTACAGCAGCGTATATGATGAAATTATTGCGCGGGGTCGTGCAAGAGCTAAATAGGAGGTAGCTTTTATTCGGCGCTACGATTAACCAAACCCTGCTCATTCTCAGGTCGGCGAATTGGCGACGGACTTGTTTGCGATAATGAAAACTGACATGTTACATTGTTAGGCACATGTATGTAACTGTACAGACTGAATATTCATTTAATCACCTTTGTCTTTAAAAAACGAGAGGGGAAGGTAGATTATTAGGAAATAAATTCGCTTAATTCTTTTACAAGCGCAGCCACTTGACGGACTGCGTGTTATTGTAGCGCAATCGGAAAGTGCATTGTAATCAAGTTGTGCAGTGCGAAATGTACAGCAGCGTATATGATGAAATTATTGCGCGGGGTCGTGCAAGAGCTAAATAGGAGGTAGCTTTTATTCGGCGCTACGATTAACCAAACCCTGCTCATTCTCAGGTCGGCGAATTGGCGACGGACTTGTTTGCGATAATGAAAACTGACATGTTACATTGTTAGGCACATGTATGTAACTGTACAGACTGAATATTCATTTAATCACCACTATGGTGTCTCTGGTGACGCGTGTGGGGCAGTGGTTGGAGACGCCACTGCGGCACGCACGTGGAATCGATCCCAGCGCCCATAGCCCACCAAGCCTTCCATCCCTCCGGGGTCGGAAAATGGTACCAGATTTATCTGGGAGGAGAGCATCACAGGCTCGATACATCGGTAGGCCACCGTGAGCCATTGTATAGGTCAGTTATGCATTCAATCACCTCCAACGATAATCAATGAAGTCGAACGTATGGCGCATCTCTCAGGGATTGATCAACGCCGAGAGCTCTATCTTTTTTAGAACTTTATGATGTTTCTGAAAAATATATCCAAGCCGACTGCATTATCCCTAATATTCTGTGTGATGATGATTGATCAGGAATCTGTTGTGCTATGTTCTCAACAGAGTCACTAACATCGATTTCTGTGTCGACGTTACTTGTTCATGGTTCTATTCTTCGAAATTTTCGTAGACATACATTTTTTTTTACTACATTTAGAATAACGCTCGGTGTCTCATCTCTACTCGCCCTTACATTCCAGTTCGGCAATGTTTTACGCCATCTGCCTCGTGTTAGCTATATAAAGGTGTGTCTTGACGTAAAAGTCGTGATTCTTGGGTAGTAAGGATTCGAAATGAATTATGTGGATTAACTTAGACCAGAGGTGAATTATCCATATCAAGGGTCCAATTGTGGAATTTTGTAGATGTTTTAGTATAAGCACAACGATGCTGAGATATCTACAAAACTTTGGATCGTTGGTGCTTGCGGTGAGGAACGAACGCGCTATTACGCTTTCCACGGGCTAACACGCTCACCACCACACCGTACGGATCCTTCATTTCACCTGTCTCTCAATTAGTTTTCTATCGATCATTGCAATAAAGGGATAATGTCAAAATGCTTCGATATTGATATTAATGGCAATGTTTTCTATTGATCACTATCGTAAAGGTATGATGTCAAAACTAGTTGAGAGACAGGCGAAACGAAGCGCGCATGGTGTGGTGACGAACGCGTTAGCCCTCGGAAAGGGTAATAACGGGTTCCTTCCCCATTGCAGACACCTTCGGTCGAAGCTTTGCAAATAGCATCATGGTGGTTGTATTTCGCATAATACCCGGTCGTGAAAAGTTCTAGTAGACAGCAAATATAAAGTGAACATTGTTTTACTTAGAATGGTGATTAGGCATTATATGTCAGATGGTTGTCCGAAGCAGTTGACTGGTAGTCAGAACATAGGTCATATGTGAAATTTTCTCTCTCATAGCTGTCTGTTCTCTTGGAAACAAAAAAAGCTATATGACAGCTTTGCAAATTTCGCTACGCGCTTAAACTCTGTGGTTTCAGTGCCTTGACGTGTGGATGTTATTCTCTGTTATTTTCATCTTCTGCACACTTGTTGAACTAGCTATTGTTTGTCAGTTAAACAGGTGGGCATGTTTATAAAACATTGCCTTCAGCACTTATAGAAGTAAGGAATTCTCCAACGCGAACAAATTAGGGATATTAAGTTGCTGGGTCATAGTTTTAAAGTATTCAGGTGGGAACGTGAACGGCAGATTGGCTCGAAAGTGCTTGGTCATTGGCTTAATCAAATACGGTTGGTTGCTTTCATTTTCTCTTCCACTTATGAAATTTACTACATATAAAACCTAAAAGAGAAGCATCTTGAATAGCTGTTCGCTGCTTTTTGTGCACTTGTTCAAGTACACTATATATATATA
>MQTX01000055.1:932432-961487 GCA_009735665.1 Angiostrongylus cantonensis
TCGCGTGCAAGAGTAGCCCAGTGGGTTCTCCTCGCATAAGGGACTCGTCGAGCATCATATCATTCTTCTAGGCTTTTCGTGAAAAACTCTGACCATCAGGTCGGTGGTCTTCCTGCAGAACGTTTGACTCCACTAACTCCAACCCGAGGAATCCAATCACTAACAGCTCTTGTCCATCGGTTAACATTCATACGCATTGCGTGTCCGGCACACCTCATCTTCCACTGCTTGGCGTATAGAACGGCATCTTTGATTTTCGATCGTTGACGTATGTCGGAGCATCGGATCTCATCCCTTACTTGTGTGAAACGGGATACTCCTAGCATCGTCCTTTCGATTGCGCTTTCGATAACGCTGAGTGATCTTTCATCCTGCTTACGTAGCGACCAGGTTTCTGACGCATACGTTATGGCAGGAAGAACCGCTGAGTCGGAAAGGTGGGCACGAAGTTGGGTGTTCTTTGTTCTCTTCACTACACCCTCGATGCTCTTGAAAGCTCCCCAAGCCGCTCGTTTTCTTTTGCTCAGCTCTAGAGCTAAGTCGTTCATCATATTGAATTCCCGAACTAGATACACATAACTGGAGCATTCGGAGATATTCGTTCCGTTGAGCGCGAATGGAGCAAACGAAACCAATCCGTTCTTCATGAACATCGTTTTCTTTAGATTTAGTCGAAGACCAATCTTTCCACACGCTTTATCAAAGTCCGTAAGCATTCGTTCCGCTTGGCTAATGTCTGGTGTTATAAGAACGATATCATCAGCAAAGCGAAGGTAATGTAACTGCCTACCATCGATTTCCACTCCCATATTATCCTATTCCAGTGTTCGCATGACATTCTGGAGGGTGGCTGTAAATAATTTTGGCGAGATTGTTTCGCCTTGCCTCCTCTCTTGACGTCCACGTTAATGTTGTTGTAGAATGGTGAAACCTTGGTTGTGAAATTTTTGTACAGCTCACGAAGAATCTTTATGTACTGAGTAGGGACTCCTTGACTACCGAGGGCTTCCATGACTGCTTCTATCTCAATTGAATCAAAGGCTTTCTGCTTCTATATAATATGCATATATTATTCAATCATATATTTATCCTTTAGCTTTATATATACTTTGGCGCGTCTAGCGGAGTGGTTAGAGGGGTCCTACAATACACATGGGATTGATCCCAGCCCCGCTGGCTCACCAAGCGTAACATCTCTCCGGGGTCGGCAAATTGATTCCGAACTTCCCGAGGAGAATAGCAGCACTGGCTCGATACATCGGCCAGCCACCGCGAGTCATTGTAAGGGCCAGATATGCATTCAATCACCTCCAACGATCCTTAATGAAGTCGAATTCATGGCGCATTCCTCAGGGATTGATCAACGCCGAGAGCTTTTTTTATTCATACATACGTGCGTGGGTGTCGACCAGAGGCCTGCAATCAAGTAACAGGAAAGTGGGTATATGAGAAACGATTAGAAATCGCCTCCAAAAAAATAAGCTCGCCATCTACGTTGGGAGAGACTGACAAGCTATCTGTGAGTATTCCTAGTCTCGACGTTCAAAGCCAAGCAGGCTAGACGTAGGTATCAAAAGCTAAACCCATTAATATAAACCGGCATGATTCTTCTGACCCCGAAAGAGCACCCGATTCGCAAACGTTGAATAGGATGAGTAAGGAAAGGCTGGTAAGATTTTTTCAGAGCCAGTTTAGGCTATCTAAATTGCAAAGAACTAAGGTGGCGTAAGCGCTATGAAAGTTGAGGGTTTGAAAGCCACCAAGAGACATTGCCAGAAACGCTCGAGCTGGTACGCCAGTGTGGAGTCACATGAGCAATAAACAACGATTGCTGGATAGAAGGAAACGGGAGGTTTGGAGAACTTTCAAGAGCATCGAGCATGTAGTGAAGAGAACAAAGAAAACCCGACTTCGTGTCCACATTCTCGACTGTACGATTCTCCCGGCTTAACGTATGTCTCAGTTCGCTACGTAAGCAAGGTGAGAGATCAGTCATCAAATCTCGAGGCCGACCTCCTTTTAAACGCTGCCTTGTTCAATAATTCACTGTTCACCTTTATAAACAAAAAAACGTTATTATTGGAGAATTCATTAATACATTAATGCAATGTGGACTAATAACTGCAGTAATGACGACCTCGCGTTTGCTCATAAGGAAAAACGCTGAATTATAGATCCCATTGTATTTGTAGAACATGCTTCCTCTACAGCACTCTTTCACCTTTAAATATATTTAGTGCTGAAATTCTAAAGAAAATTGAAAGCTAAACTTAAAAATTTCAGATTCCAACACAGGTTGAGCATAGGCAATCATAAATGATACGCTGAGGGAGAATCACAATACACATGGGATCGATCCCGCGCCCGAGGCCCACTGAGCCCTTAGCTCCTTCGGGGTCGGCAAATAAATGGTGTATAGACGGTAGTTTTCTATATGTGTACAGTTTATAATAATATATAGCAATATATTTATCTATCTTTATTATATATATAACATAATATTGCTTATCGTGAGGAACAAATGCATCCATGAAGGAGAATGCTTTTTTCTTTTTTCAGGAGAACGCGTCGAAGAGAGAATCGCTCAAATGGAGATGGCGTTCGGAAGCGATTTCCATGCGCGGTAGGGAGTTCTCCATCAAGTGAATCGATGGGTAACAATGCCATAATCTCCCAGACTGCGAACTCGGTGGTTCATCA
The DNA here is from genome assembly GCA_009735665.1 of Angiostrongylus cantonensis. NCBI lineage: Eukaryota > Metazoa > Nematoda > Chromadorea > Rhabditida > Metastrongylidae > Angiostrongylus > Angiostrongylus cantonensis. The sequence goes on from MQTX01000055.1 coordinate 935,133, forward strand.
GCATAATGCTGTAGATGTGGTCAGTTGGTACAGTTTTTCACATACTATGACTTGGCATTTTGATGTTCCTATCGATTTGAACGGATTTCCACCTGTTCGGCCTTAACCCCATTTGAAAAGCAGAATAGTAATGTATAAGAAGTAGCTCTGATTCTAGTGATGTTCTATGTGGTCTGTACTGGCAGTCTTATTAGGATACTACCAATTTGATGCTGGAAACGTTAAAGCACAAAGGTTCGCTGAGGCAGAGTGCCATATCGGACGTTTTATTATGAGAATGAAACATGAATAAAACGTGCTTGTTGAACCCATGCCCATTTCCAGTAGGCTTCTTTTGCAAGGAAAAAGCAAAATTTTTACTCCATGTGAGAACTATAAAATCCCACCAAGGTTGACCTATATTTCCAGTACCCAAACTGATGACAACTTAACTACCTCCGCATTGTTAAATGTTTCCAATGAGTTTGCTTCTCTACTCTATACAAGCAGCCGATTCAGCCCCATTTAAAAACAGCTGTTTTCACCGCCTGAGAGCAAGAAGAGCAGTGTATGTCAAGGACATTTGAATAGAAGGAGAAATGTACGATGACAACTCGCTGGTGTAGGTGGAAATTTTGTCGTCATTTGTCGTCGTTTAGATCTAGAGATAAGAAAAAAGGAAACGATTAACCTCTCGACATTGATCAATCCCTGAGGGATGCATCATGCATTCGACTTCATTAAGCACTGTTGGAGGTGATTCAATGCATATCTGTTTTTATAATGACTCATGGTGGGCTACCTATTTGTCCAGCTAATGCTGCTATCTTCCCAAACAATTCTGGTACCAATTTGCCGACCCGAGAGGTGTGGAAGGCTTGGTGGACCATGGGCGCAGTGATCGATCTCAAGTGCGTATAACAGGTCGCCTTCAACCACTGCACCGCCCGTACATCTCAAGATAGCAAATAGATACCTTTATGATGTTTTCCTTTGTCGGGAACTTTTCAAAACAACTTAGAAACCAATACCATAAATTGATCAGAAAACGTATGCACAAGAAGTTTATGACTGTCAATTACTACTGTTGTCTCAAGACTCGTGCCCGCATGTTCTATCATACGATTTCTTTTTAAGGTATATAAGCTAATGTGTACTAATGATCTTTCACCGATCGATCCATCGTAGTTCACTATTAGTGTCATCATTACTACAGAGATGAAGCCACAGGTCTACTGACGGGACCGAAACCTCCCATGTACACGTCCACACCTAGTTGGTTAATTTCAAAGCAGCTCATCTGTCAAAAAAAGAATCGTTTCTGGACAGTTTGCGTCAGCATAGCAACAAAAATTGCTGGTTGGATATGCTGTCATTTATCAGACTCCTAAGGTGCCTACCCCATGGAACTATCAATTAGCCACCATATGCATTAGCCGATAGTTCCAATCAAAAAGCTACGTGCAATTTTTCAACAATGTTTCTCACACAGCCTTGGTCTCCGAAATCCGAAGCTCCTACCCTCGCCAACGATCAAAAATCAGGAGTGCTGTTCTGTGCGCCAAGCAATCGAAGATGAGATGGGCCAGACACGCAATGTGTATGAATGACAACCGATTAACAAGAGTCGTTAGTGATTGGATTCCTTGGATGTCAAACGCACTGCAGGAAGAGCACGAAAGATATGATGCCCGACGAGTCTCTAGAGCGAGCAGAACCTACTGGGCTACTCTTGCACGCGACAGAGATAAGTGGAAGATTTACTGGTGCCGGCTCGAGTCACTCTACAATCAACGGGGTTACAGGTGATACAAGTGATATGACAGGTGATATGGCCTTGGTTCTTGACTCTGATGCGCTTTTGGATGGATTTTTACTGAAAGTGCCAAATTCTTCATAAATAATACTGGTTTAAGAATGAACATAGTTCAACAACCTCTCACTACTACTCAGGTCACATAGGAAATGTTTTAACGCAGTGGGCTCGTTGTCGAATTTTACTGCATCTTTGCTCTTCTTTGTGAATTTTGTTCAGTACCGCCGTAATCTATTCTCCCTGGACCTCTGGATTAGCCGTGTTAAGGCGTTTGTAGATTGCAGTGCAGGCACTCGCCAGCGTGTCCTAGAGTAGAGGGAGCAAGTTAGCCCCAGAATTCTTACACCAATTTCATTACTGCGGAATGATAGGAGGAGCCTTGGTAGGACCGTACGGAGTGGAATCACAGCTTTCCACATAATGAGCTACATCACTGCCGCTGCTTTAGTTAGGTTCTGTCTTTTGCTCACAGTCTACATTTCTTTTTAAGACATCCGATGAGAATAGTTATTCATTCGATAACGAAAAAAGGCACGCTCGTTGGCGCAGACTTGTGCAACGTTTTGTGTACTCATTTTGTCCTGCCGATCGAGAGTGGAACCTCACTTCAATACAGGTTAGCGACTTAAAATCGCTTATTTTTTAGCACAGATCTTCCATACCTTCTTTTCCACTGCTTAAAACTCATTTATTCACTACAGAAATAGCTGAAATATAGTACAAAAGAAACTTAAATGTTGGTCAATTTCGTAATACAGTTTCCGCTGGAGGATACCAGAATACGTTTTTTTTGAGTGGTGCGTGAAGAACGCTCTTATCATTCCCTGATCGTTATAAAAACAATTTGCACTTTAATCAAAGTTAAAAATAGAAGTAAGAACCATCTGGGAGGCAGGCGAAACGAAGGACTCGCATGGTGTGATGGTGAACATGTTAGCTCCAGGAAAGGATAATAGCGCGTTCATTCCTCACCGCAGGTACCTGCGGTCCGAAGTTTTGCAAATATCTCGGCATCGTTGCAGTTAAAAACAGCAGTCTCTGATTTCAGAGGAAGTCGCACTAAACTCTTATTGGTTTCAGGTAGATCGTTGCTCAATGATAATGTTCCCGTTGGCCTTCTTCTTTTTTAACATTGTGTAGGTTTTCGAGATTTATTTCTAGACCTACACTTTATAAGATCTTATTTTTTACGTACAAATTCAGATATTGGTCAATATATTTCGCCAAAATGGATCGTCCGATGTGATCATCCTAGGATTTCTTCGTTCTCAGTCATCAAAATACTTCTTCATACCCACAGTGATGCTGAGATATTTGCAAAATTCCAGACCCCAGGTGTCTGCGGTGGGGAGCGAACGTGCTATTACCCTTTGAGGAAGCTAATACGTCACCACCACACCATGCGGGTCGTTCACTTCGCTTATCTCTCAGTTAGTTCTATCGATCAGTGCCATCAGCAATAATTCGTCATTGTTAATTGTAAAGTCTGAGCCGTGTTGAACCTGTTATGAATAATTCACGTGAATTCCATCTATGCTGTTAACACTAAGTGTCATACAATGTTATAGTCAATTAAAACGTTCGCTCCTCAGTCTTCTGTATTTTGCGAAGTTTGAAGGAAGTATTATTTGTTGTTTTCTTATTCTCATATGAAACGTGTATGTAGCGTCGAGATATCTCGATGAATTCAAAGTTAGGTGTTGAACGTTATGAGATTCCATAGAAGAAGTTGATGGTATTGTCTAACTTCATTTTCACCTAAATATTTTTCCTCTTGATCAGTACGTTTAACACAATGCAGCTCAATATTAGTTTTGCGGAGTAATCGGAACATGACACCGTCAGTACACACGGATCAACCCATAAATCGGTATAACTCACGCATGTCCTTAGTGCCCAATTTTTTTTCTCAACGCAATCATGAGCGGATATCCACTCGCGTAGCCTACTCCAGCAACCCACATGCGAGTGGAAGTCTATTTGCGCCGTCCTCAATTGTTAGAGGAGGTAAAATACACAGCTTGGAAAAAGACCTTCAAGTGCTGACAGAACTGTGTTTGTATGGTAGACCATAACAACATTTAGTAAATACTATCACATACACCACTTCTACCCGACGAACGGTGGAGAAAAGTCTCATCTAAACCTGTGTCATGCTCACAGCCCCTCAATTCCTACTTGTCGGGAAGCTACCTTCTGCTCTCAAGAAACGCTCCATGACAACCAAAAATTGGCCGTCGTTCCAAGCGCTCTTCTGGGCCGAAGATGCCACTCATCAGAAATTAAGGTGGTGAAATTATGAAGACGAACATCAATTAACATCCCGATGCTTCCCCACTGACCTCCGAGGAGTGTTGAGCAAATTGAACAGAAGCTGAGCGTTAGTAATGTAACAAATGGCATTAGGATTTGTGATCTTGTACGATAATATTTGATTTGGAAGAATTCTCTGTTTTTGTCAGTGCAGATAGGCTGTCAAGGACACGTTGCTCTCTTATCATTCATTCTATATTACGAAGGTCGTCACCATTCTTGTAATCAGTGAAATGTGTGCGGTAATAGCAGTACTAGCGCTGCTAGCTTTTCGCTCATTTACTAACGCTTCATCTTTTCAAGTAATCGATCTTGGTGGAAAGTGGATCTACCATTCTGCTAATAAAACGGTTCACGGTCGAGGTTAGTTAGGACTTCTATTTCTTTTCCTTTATTCATTAGAACTGTGGACTTCGCACATCAGATTTGTATAGTTCTTGTACGACGTCATTAATAAGAGAGATTATTTTCTTTACTTAATAGACAAAAAACCATTTTTCTGATCACGAGTGAAATACATCATAAATGCGTAAGTGAATCAAGTCGATTGGATTTGTAATCAAACATCAAACGCTTCATGTTGAAAACACTCGGACAAAAGTACTGTAACCCACAAGGTAGCCACTTTTTATCTACTGTTTGTTGTTTTTTCATGGCAGGGTGTGATGTGAAATGTATCCACAGTGATACTGAGATGTTTACAAGGCTTCGGATGGGAGGTATCTGCAGCGGGAATCGAACACGTTATTACCCTTTCCAGAAACTAACGCGTTTACCACGACCAGACCAAGCGGATCTTTCGTTTGGTTTTCTCTCAGCCGTGTTATTGACCTATTGGTGCTATCAGCGACGGATCTCCCTCATATGAGGGATCTCGAGCCGGTTAGTCCCGAGGCTACGTGGCGCGTCCCTAGGTGGCGGATAGGGGGTTAATTGCGGACCAAAAGCGACCTTTGCTTACCTGGGACGAAGGCGATCCAGGGGATGGACTCCCTGTTTCTGCTGCGCCGATTTGGCACATACTTTTAGTATTTGCTAAGCGTATTCATGCATGCGTGTGGTGGGTGCGTTCTCGCTTTATGCGGAATGTATTCTACGAGTCAACTCGGCCAAAAGCCTGCAATCAAGTGACAGGGAAGTATATGGGAGGCTGTTAGGAGTCGCCTCCAACAAATAAGCTCCATGTCCACTCTGGGAGAGCCTGGCAACCTGTGAGTATAACCAGCCCCCACGTCCAGAGCCTAGCAAGCTATACGTGGCTATCAAATATGCTAAACACAGCAAAAAAAAAACGTGCCTCACTCCCCTGACCACGAAAGAGCCCCAATTTCGCAGCGTTGGGTACGACAAGTACGGGGAAGTAAGTACTAAGTATAGTAGGAGTAAGTACTTTTATGATTAAGAGAAGATGTGGATCAGTACCGGCTTTGACAATCTTCGAAGTTTACGCGCCAGCATCAAGCTATGACGAAGAAGAAGTCGAAGCGTTCTACATGGACTTGGAGAAGTTCCACAGAGAAGACCATGCATTTTTCCAGGTCATCATTGGAGAGTTCAATGCCAAGATTGGACCAAGAAGAACGTCTGAGGAACGTCACATTGGGACGCACGGATTAGAACGAAACGAACAGGGTGAGCGGCTCTCTGAGTTTACCATGGCGACCAAAACCATCCACGGTAACTCGCAATTCCAGAAGCCTCACCGTCAACGATGGACGTGGGAATCTCCCAATGGAGAGTACCATAACGAAATAGACTACATCATAGTAAACAAGAAGTTTTGCCTAACCGATCTCGCTGTTGTCCCAATATTTTACACGAGTTCAGACTACCGTCTCCTTCGTGCAAGATTCTATTTCTCGCGGAAAAGAGAAAAAGCCGCTAAGTTCAAAAACCGAAGTCCTAGAATCACCACAAACTGGAACTTATTCAATCCATTAGTTGGCTGTTGGGAATATGCCGTTGTCGATCAGCTCATTGAACATCTTCACGCTAGCGCTATGAAAGCTGAGAGTTCGAAAGTCACCAAGAGACGCCTATCTCCAGGAACTCCCGAGCTGAAACGCCAGCGTGGGATGGCAAAGATGCAGGCAACCGCGAACTAACGTTCGAACTTGCGAAGCAATGCAGATAAGCGATAAAAGATGATGTTAAAAAGAGAAGAGCAGCAGTAATGGTCGAAGCTGCGGAGGCTGGGAAAAGCATTCGCAAAGACCGCCGAAGCTTCGCCAATTACAAGATCAAGATGATTGCACTCCGACGCCCAGACGAAACAATAACAACGTCCAGAAAGGCAATGGAGAAATTTATCCACGACTACTACTCAGGTCTCTTCGATAGCCACGTCCACCTCCCATCTTATGAAATAAAAGGGGATGGATATGCTGTTCCACCAGTTCTTCTTTCCGAAATCCGACATGCCATTTCGTCGGTGAAAAATCGAACAGCATCAGGTCCGGACAGAATAAGACCAGAACATCTGAAGAACTTTCCGCCAGTCCTCGTGAACACACTGGCTCGGCTCTTCACACGTTACCTGTCTGAATGCAAGGTCCCTACTCAGTGGAAGACCAGCAGGACCGTGTTGTTGTTCAAGAATGGCGACCTACACGATATAGGCAACTATCACCCAATCCACTTGTTGCCTGTCGTCTGCAAACTTTTCACACGAGTCATCCTAAACAGGATTGACAGAACACTGGACGAAGGAGCGCCAAGTGAGCAAGCAGGGTTTCGAGAAAGATTTGGAACGATGGACCACATTCACACGGTAACAAGGCTCATTGAAGTATCACAAAAGTACAAAGTACCGCTTTGTCTCACTCTCATCGATTCGCAGAAGGCTCACATTCATTGATTTACACCAGCTTGCTAGTGAATGAGGAATAAAATAACACCCCATGTTTCCTCAAAGAGATAGAGATAGAAGCAGTCATGGAAGCCCTTGGTAGTCAAGGAGTCCCTGCTCAGTACATAAAGATTCTTCGTGAGCTGCACAAAAAATTTCACAACCAAAATTTTACCATTCTGCAACGATATTAACGTTGACGTCAAAAGAGGAGTTAGGCAGGGCGATACAATCTCGCCAAAATTATTTACAGCCACCCTCCAGAACGTCATGCGAACATTGGAATGGGATAATATGGGAGTGAAAATCGACGGTCAGCAGTTGCATCACCTTCGCTTTGCTGATGATATCGTTCTTAACACCAGACACTAGCCAAGCGGAACGCATGCTTGAGGACTTTGATAAAGCGTGTGGAAAGATTGGTCTTCGACTAAATCTCAAGAAAACGATGTTCATGAAGAACGGATTGGTTTCGTTTGCCCCATTCACGCTCAACGGAACGAATATTTACGAATGCTCCAATTATGTCTATCTAGGTCGGGAAATCAATATGATGAACGACTTAGCTCCAGAGCTGAGCAGAAGGAAACGAGCGGCTTGGGGAGCTTTCAAGAGCATCGAGAATGTAGTGAAGAAAACAAAGAACATCCGACTTCGTGCCCACCTTTTCGACTCAACGGTTCTTCTTGCCCTAACGTATGCGTCAGACACCTGGTCGCTGTGTAGGCAGGATGGAAGATCACTCAGCGTTATCGAACGCTCAGTCGAAAAGACGATCTTAAGAGTATCCCGTTTCACACAAGTAAGCCATGGGATCCGAAGCTCCGACTTGCGTCAACGATCGAAAGCCGTTCTATACGCCAAACAGTCAAAGATAAGGTGGGCCGGACACGTAATGCGTATGAATGATAACCGATGGACAAGAGCCGTTAGTGACTGGATTCCTCGGGATGTTAAACGTACTGCAGTCCGAGTCCGTAGAGCGAGCAGAGCCCACTGGGCCTCGAGTCACTCGACGATCAACGGGACTGCAGGTGATACAGGGTGAGCTCCCGGGATAAGTAATCGCGGTTGGGATCTGGCATGGGGTCCGAGTTTTTTGAATATCTCAGCATCGTTACTATCAGCAATCACCTGCCAAAGAGGTTAAACTAGAGAGCAAAATTCAGTATTGAACTCAGTTAACCTGAAGCTGTAGTATAAATCAAAATGTGATCACCTTTTATTTTCTTCCTATTCTTTTTCATGGCAGGGTGCGGTACAAAATATAACAACCACGATAATGCTGAGATATCTGCACGGTTCTGACCTCAGGCCAGATTCCAACTCTCCGACGATTATCCTAGAAAGGGTGAGCTCCCGGGATAAGTAATCGCGGTTAGGATCTGGCATGGGGTCCGAGTTTTTTGAATATCTCAGCATCGTTATGGTAATTTAGCGCGAATTTTTTGAACCTGTTCATCTCCTTCAATGGCCACTAAAATGAAGAATAACCTATATAATTTGGAGATAATCGTGGGTACTTCCTTCCATTCTTAAATATGCTCGTATATATGCAGGATTGGTCCAGTTTCGTTTTCAGGAAGATAACTGAGTTGAGTATTGATTGCACTACCTTTACAAAGTTCACATTTTGCCCCGTCCTCATCAGACATTTTCTGATTTGAAGGAATTACATGTGATTCTATGGCGTCTAGAATTGCTTGAAGTGCATCACAACAAGTTTCTTTTTTCTCGAATTGTCAGTTTTACAATCATGATAAGATGAACCATTTTACAATAGTGTGACACAGATGTTCTTTGTTCCATTGAGAAGCTAACACGAGGTTGTTACCAATATTTATTTGGCTAACGTTTTGACTGTCCACAGTCGTTCGTCTTCTCGATGTGGTGTCTTCGTCTCGCATCGAGCCGGACCTTCTGAATCTCTCGAATGAGGCATACTCTGCCGGAGATGCCCTTATATTCAGGATTCTTGTTTGCTGACAGTCGTGATTGTCTGGCAATAATGAGTGGTTTTTCCAGACAATCGATCCTGTAGAATTCGGTTTCATCATTAGATAGCACAAAGCTGAAGACGTTGTTATCACAGGTGTTTCATTTTCATTACATGCTCCGTTCACTTTTTCTTAAATCGTGGATGGCTCAGTACTTCAGTGACTAGAACCCAATAAATTTCTCGCTGCTCCACTTTCATTATACCAATTAGAACCAGACTATGTGTGTCGTAATCCATGTAGTTCAGACAATATGTGGTTAACACAGTTTTATTAGAATACCTTAAGGTCACGTACCTGGTGAAGTGTTCTCCGATCTACGTAGTGCATCCATTATTGATGATCCTTTATTTGCTGACAACCACTTGGGACAGCAATGGGTTTCCCATGATAATTGGACATACACAAGGACATTCGACATTGGCAAAGACACGTTGAAGGTTCAGTTTGCGTTCTACTGTCTTTCATTAATCATTATTTCCTCATTTATAGCGATTAATGGTGGAAACCGGAAAGGTTGTAAGCCTGGACTTCCACCATCTTTCTTAGGTCGAGGAATAGATACCAGATTTATTAGGGAGGGTGAAAGCACTGACTTGATACACTAATAGGCTTTCGTAACTTATCATTCGTGGCAAATGTGCATTTAGCCAGATTCACGTTGCTTGTTAGTATAGTCGACTGCATGACGCATCCTTAAAAGGATGTTCAGCGAAATCCCTTTATCCTTTGAATGCATTGTTTTCTTCTTCAGCAATCGCGAGGCTGTTATTACAGTATACATTTACTTCCATAGAAAAACACGCTATACAATACAATACGACAGTAGCTGACGTTTCGGCAGTATCGCCTTCTTCAGAGCCTGGAATGGTATGCTGATATACAATTTATTAGGCCAAACACTTCAATAACACTTACAGTAAGACGAAAAACTCCGTGGCAATTACATGATCAACAGCTTCTCGAAAAAACTCACCGCTTTTTTACATGACTTCCAATGAGGAAGGTTAGCACAGCTGATTATAGTCGCATGTGGTTGATGACATGGTATATAGTCATATGGTTGATTGTGTTGTATTGTTTTGTGTGTTTTTCTATGGAAGTAAATGTATACTGTAATAACAACCTCGCGATTGCTGAAGAAGAAAACTACGCATTCATATTCCAATGCCGAGGTTAATATAAAGTCGATCCTGGGAACCTTTATCCTTTATTCTTTTTGACGAAAAAGTTAGGCATTTTCAAGAGTAAAATCGGAGTTCTATTTGAAGGAGTGGTAGAATGTACATTTTTTCTCTTCCAGTTCCACGTCTTGCTACTGAGGATACGAGGGATTGATACCGTGTCCTCAGTGGTCCTCAACAACAAATATTTATTAAAGACAAACAATCAATTCGTGGCCTATTTCGTGAAACTGCATGAGATTCTAAGTGGTGAAAATGTGATTGAAGTTCAATTCACCTCACCAGTTTTATACGCCAAAGAAAAATCGGATCAATATAATGTGAGTTCTATGGTGTTTTTTCGTATTTATTTCTACATAGTGTGCCAATAGGACGCTTGTGACGCAGTCGTCGGAGGTGACATGCAACACCCACGTAGAATCGATCTCCGCGCCCATGGCCCACCAAGCCTTCCATCCCTCCGGGGTCGGCAAATAGGTACCAGACTTGTCTGGGAGGATAGCAGCACTGGCTCGATACATCGTTAGACCACCGCAAGTCATTGTAAAGGCCAAACATGCATTCAATCATCTCTAAACGGTTCTTAATGAAGTCGAATGCATGGAGAGGCAGGCATTGATCAACGCTGACAGCCTTAGAGCTTTTTAGTGTGCCATAGATCTTTCAGCTGTGATCAATGTTGAGTAGTTTTCTTTCTTAGTCCTTTATTAAATAAAAGCGTCTAGTTACCCTTTTCACACCTTTGCTTTTGTTCAAGTGTCAATGGTTTGCATGGTCTTTTTATAAGCTTGGTAAACACTCTTCTTCTTTCAGAAATATCGGGGACATTTACTTCCACCCGTTTGCCCTCCTCCTTCATATCATGGTGAATGTCATCCAAATTTCATAAGGTTTTGTTCTGCTTCTTACTGTTTTTGTTGTTCATCAATGACGTGAAGAAAATTACGTCTAAGTTAGGCTGAGCATCATATCCTGCACTTCCTCATTAATTTATGAGATTTCTTCAAGTCTATGCTTATGTTTCAGGAAGGCTCAGTATAGCTTCAGCTGGGATTGGGGTCCAGCGCTTCCAACAATGGGAATTTGGAAACCCATTGATATTGTTGCGTTCAACAACTTTTTCTTGGACGATTTTTCATGGATAACTGAGCGAACATATGGTTTTCAACACTACATTTTTGCATTTTTACAACAATAATAGTCGGTCTTGGTAAAGCTGCTGTTGATCATTCGCGGTGCATCTAAGAAACTTTCAGACTCATGGTTGATTCATGGAGAGGTACGAGTCTTTACTGAGGATAAACCGGTAACAGTCGTCGTAAGAGTGGTCATTGCCGAACTCGACGTAGAGCAACACGATCATTCTAAGATACGATGCATCTAAGAAACTTTCAGACTCATGGTTGATTCATGGAGAGGTACGAGTCTTTACTGAGGATAAACCGGTAACAGTCGTCGTAAGAGTGGTCATTGCCGAACTCGACGTAGAGCAACACCAAACGTATCATATTTCCGGGAAAAGCAAGCCAATAATGTTGAAATTTGAAGTCGAAATAGCCAAAGAGAAAGTGGAGTTGTGGTGGCCAAATGGAGCAGGTGGCCAGAAGTTGTACAACATCATAGTGAGAGGTGGAGGAAATGGTGAGTAGATCCAATAACTCTACCATATTTTGCACACGCGTTTGTTTTCTCCAATTTCTGGTTTAGAAATTATTCGTCGCATTGGATTCCGTCATGTTGAACTTGTCCAGAACTATGTTGATCCTAAACACTTATCGAAAGGACGGCACTTTTATGTGAAGATCAACGATCGTCCAGTATTCCTGAAAGGCAGTTTTCAGTCGCAAACTCTTCTTGAAAGGATTTAACGTCTGGAAACGTATTTAGGATCGAACTGGATTCCTGTTTCGATGTTTCTTTCGGTCAACAACACAAGACGTATAGAGTTCCTGCTTGACTCTGCTGCAGAAACGGGTTAAGTTTTTATAAGAATTTGCAAGCTTTTTGCATAGATCATGTTAACTTCCAGCATCCCACGTACTCATGACGATTTAGACACTGTAGAAAACTGTTTTGCGGAACTGTTTTAATGTTAATACTTTTTCTTGTCGGTGTACTTTCACTTATGTAATGCTTTCATTACGACATTTAGTCTAATGTTTTAACGAACATCTTCGTTCACTTTCCATGCATGCAATTGTAGGCATGAACACATTACGAGTGTGGGGTGGCGGCATCTACGAATCGGACGAGTTTTATGACTACGCTGATAGCAAGGGGATTTTGTTATGGCAAGTGCGTTTTCACTTAATTGCATGTTGGAAGTAGTGCGTTATTTTATTCTCACTCACCTAATTAACTGCATTATGTGAGCTACTCTAAAACGTCTTTCTAGCCTTATTCTAGTAGTTTTCCTTTACAGATAGCTAGATTAGTTAGAATAAAACAGCGCACCATACCCTCCCAAAAATTCAGGATTTGATGTTTGCGTGCGCTCTATATCCGACTGACAAGGAGTTTACCGAAAACGTGAGAACTGAAGTGGATCAGCAGGTATCTTAATTTAAACAACCATTATACTTAGCAGGTGTATGATGCGTCCGAGTTCAATTGGTACGACCACTCCTGAAAACTCATGAATTGAAATTATTCATTTTATTTTTTCACATGACCTCCCAACTGTTTACCCTCTCATCGTGGCTGGGAGGTGGTCCTGGGTGTTGTGCTTCGATATATATTTTCGTTCCCCCAGCAAAGCTCAGAAGGAGTCAGGCGTTTCCATCAAGAAGCCTAGCTAAGAGTAAACCAATACCAGGCTCCACCACCATCCTGCTATCAAAGTCACATGGGTGACAAGTCTCCTTCTGGGCTTATTTTTTCCATATGACCTCCCAACTGTTTATGTTGTCATCGTGGCTGATGCTGCGACTGCATGTCATGGTGACGACCTGGGGCAGACTTTGGCCAAGCTGTCCTCAGGATTCCAAGGAACCACAATGGCTTAACCAACAAATCTTCCAAAAATGAAGATTGTGCTGGGGCCCACACAACTTGGGAGGACAAGCCGTTCAAGTATCAAATAAGTTTACATGACCCATCTTTACATCTCCAGGGGCGCGTGTGGCGCAGTGGTTGGAGGCGCCACTGCGGCGCGCACGTGAAAATGCGCCCATGGCTCACCAAGCCTTCCATCCCTCCGGGGTCGGCAAATTGGTACCAGACTTGTCTGGGAGGATAGCAGCACTGGCTCGATACATCGGCCGGCCACCGCGAGTCATTGTAAAGGCCAGATATGCATTCAATCACCTCCAACGATGCTTAATGAAGTCGAATGCATGGCGCATCCCTCAGGGATTGATCAACGCCGAGAGCTTTATCCTTTTTTATCTTTACATCTCCACGGATCTCCTTCATATGAGGGATCTCGAGCCGGTTAGTCGCGAGGCTACGTGGCGCGCCCCCAGGTAGCGGATAGGGTGTTAACCGCGGACCAAAAGCGACCTTTGCTTCCCTGAGACGCAGGTGGATCCAGGGGATGGACTCCCTGTTTCTGCTGCGCCGATTTGGTACATACTTTCTGTATTTGCTAGGCGTATTCATGCATGCGTGTGTGGGTGCGTTCTCGCTTTATGCGGATTGTATTCTACGAGTCAATTCGGCCAAAAGCCTGCAATCAAGTGACAGGGAAGTATATGGGAGGCTGTTAGGAGTCGCCTCCAACAAATAAGCTCCATGTCCACTCTGGGAGAGCCTGGCAAGCTACCCGTGAGTATAACCAGCCCCCACGTTCAGAGACCAGCAAGCTATACGTGGGTAACAAAAATGCTAAACACAGTAAAAAAAAAAACGGGCCTCATTCCCCTGACCCCGAAAGAGCCCCCAATTTCGCAGCGTTGGGTAGGACGAGTACGGAGAGGCTGCTAAAATCTCAGGGCCAATGGAAGCTGCCTGGATCAAGAACTATGGTGACGATCTGTACCTACAACGCACGTACACTTGCATCCGAGTCCTCGATAGAGGACTTGCTCACGCAAGCAAGAATGATAAGGTACGACGTCATCGGCCTGGCCGAGACGAGATTTTCTTTTTCCATACGCAGAGTTATAAGTGTTTTAAAACCATATAAAGAATGATGGAATAACACAACGGTAACAAAGGAACTAGAAAAAACATAGCAGGTAACCCATATGTGTTCAATTTACGACTTGAGAAGAGAAAAACGGCGTAATCGTGGCAGCCAAACAAGATTAGGCATAGGTTAAACACACAAAACAGCTCTCTTCATAACTACACACGAGGCTCTCATTATACCATTTATTAATAGTAGGTGATGCTCCGGTAGATTTCGCTCCTCCCAAAGCTAGGGAAGGTGATGTTGATTACAACGTGGTCAGACGAATACCTCCACAACGTCAACAGAAAAAACACGAAACCTAAATTTGAGCTGCAGCGGGGACAAAACGGCATCTTCATACACTCATCGTTTCTATGGGTTTTCTTTAACTGAGTGTCTATGTTAGACGAGTATGGTGTACCTCATTTCTCGTTAAGCGTACGGAACAAATATGTTGGCGAAATGGGTATAGTACTTTGCATCCGTATAAATGTACGCCTAGTCAGTAAAAAGAAGCCATCATCGTCATACAGGGATCTTAAACATCAGCGCTTAGAGCCTTCGAAGCATTCTGAACAAATTTTACCGATCCAAAAACGAAACGCAGGGAGGAATGCCTAACACGCGAGATCCCACACAGCATCTCAAATTGATATTTTGACGTGAGAGAGGCACTTACCCATTTATGTGCACTTCGCATGTTCAATACTCACTCTCATAGTCTGGAAGTCTCATAAAGAGCGGCGAGTGTTTGAAGAAGTGGTTTTATATTCAATGTGATTGAAAATTAGATATCGTGGCTTTTCTGTTGATGTCATGGAGGTGTTTGGCTGACTAGGTGGCGGTTAACTTATGTTTTAAGGCTTTGAAGAAGGCAAAATACGCCGAAACTGCTATTACGACCCAGTACAGCAAGGATCTCCTTAGGCTTACAAAGAAAACAGCGAATTATTGATTGGTTTCCAGGTTAGGTTAGTCGGTCTTGTCAACAAATGCAAAGTAATGATTGGATCTAGTCAAAATCGAAACGAAGATCTGACAGCTGTAAGCACTGACCAGAATAACAAGAACGACAATAGAAAGAAAACTTACTGCTTCTTCAGAATACGAGGAGTTGAAGTACGCAATTCACTGGGCTCGAAATGAACTGTATTATCGTCTTCTCCAAAACTGTAAAACTACTACTTTTCAGAGAATAGTATTATTCCCACAACTATAATTTAGTTATCACATTTTTATTCTATTTCTTAGATTCCTTATATCTTCTACCGTCTCTTTCGACACTGTAAGGTGCCTCTAATTCAGAAAAATGTCATCATCACATTTTTACAAGCAATCAAAAACTTGCTGCCTTGCAATAAGTTATTATACTTTTAGCTTGCATGGTCAGAAAAATTACAGTTTCTGGGCAGCATCGGTCTCTATCGTGGTGTTTGCAGTATGGGTTCTTGGCTCAGGAGATTTGTTATGTGCAACATTCTCAGCACGGCCCAATAAATCGCCACCGTCGTCCTCTAAAACCACGCTGTCATCCAGATTGACTGTAATATCTCGCTCTAAAAAACTAGACTTAGAAAAACAGTGGAAACATAATGAACCGAAATATTTTTAAAAAGTACTGAAATCGTCGGCCAACATTGAAGCAAGCGTGGTTGTGTGTTGCAAACTAGAACTTTGATCCTGAATTTATGAAGCACTGTCCACATCTTGTTCTGCAGATCACTAGTACATAAACTTATGCACGTACGCCTTCAACTTCAGCGTTTATAGCTTTCCTGGTACGAGGTTCTCCACCTAACTGGAAAACTGCATTGGAGTCTTTTTCCTTAATGACTTTTTTCATCTCATTCTTTTTTTCAATGCATTCGATTCTGTTATTCTGAAATTCCAATTATCACGTTACATGGCATAATACAAACAGTAACAATAAAAAGTTACACTACACCCTACTAGCCAAAAATAATGGAAGCACATAGAGGGCCTTATATGGAATTGTGAATCTTTCCATATCCATCGAGTAGAAGAATGCCAAAGAGGCAACTCTGGTGCACTATAGGGAACGAATGTAGATTTTAGTGATATTCGCTCGAGTTATCCAATGTTAACGAGAGCGAGATATAATATATGTGTGGGAATTACTTTAACTACATTCCAGATTGGCCCTTTAGAACCACTCTTGGAAACAACAGGCTGGGAGAGTTTCTGCACCAGTCCTTCGCCTAAGTTATTCCAGTTCCGTCTCTCGATATTAGTTTTCGAAACGACAGGTTGGGGACATATTTCGACCACTTCTGGGCTCGAGTGCTGCTGTAGCCCATGTTTCTCCTTCCTTAATGAGGTAGCCTAAAAAATACTAGTAGACAATTTCAGAGAACTTAACGAAGAAACAGTTATTTCAATCTTTTGAGCTTCTCCCCACACAGTGATTATCTCAAACTCATGCAACAATTTTGCTGATTATCCTGTAGAATAATAAATTTCGTAATACAAAATGCTCACTATACCCTGGAGTGAATGATCAATCCTTACCCATTGGTTTTTCATCTCCTTTTCTTTCCGTGCGATACGATTATCTGATTTTCTTTCTTCCATAGAGAATCTTCTATTCAGTTGTTGTTCAGTCCCATTTACAGCCTCCCTAGTTGGCTCCTTAATAACTCCTTACAGAAACTACCAGCTTGTTCTAGACGTATGAGAACTTATAAAGCGAAATATCCACAAGCAAAAACTCTTAGAAAAGTTTCTTCTTCAAACCTTTCCACGGAGACGTTGTCTTTGCCTTTCTTTAAACTTTTGTTTTCCTGATGTTGAATTCTCGGCACCATCTCCTGCCTGAGCGGAGTTTTTCTGCACACTTTCCTATACAAATATATACCGGCATCCATTGAAATTACAATCACTGAAACCTACACAGTCCAATAAATTAGCACGAATTCCAGTAAGATATTCACCATGAAACTAATTTTGGCCTTCCTCAGCTCCTCCGCCTTAGTAGATATTTGATACTTCAACAGACAAATCTCGCCGTCGATCTCGAAAATTTTGTTTTGCAGACATTCAACCTTCCTCTCTTCCTCAATAATATCAGCATCGAGTTTTTCAGTGTGTGCCTTCAAAAGCGAAAAGGGAATTGGGGAAAAAATAAGCGCAAGGAAAATGTAAGAGTGGAAAATGTAAGTCCATAGACAGCCAATCAAAAACGAAAAAATGTGACTGTATTGGATATGTATAAATATAAACACATATATACATATACACACATGCAATATCTTAAAAACAAATTTTCATTATACTTCGGCAACAATAATCAATAATTTTTACATGGTAGAGCTGACACCAGTTTACTATGAGGCTTATTGCCTACGCTTGATTGCCATGCTTGTGTCTGAGAATGAAGTACCGAATGATATAATACACATTGCCAGCACAAAGAAAATGATATTGAAGGCGACCAATACCCGTGCTGTATGAAAGAACACCAATGAGGAATGCTCCATTTTCGAGCGGTGTTGTCTCCAGTGCATTGAAGGCGATGCGAGGGCGAACACCCACATCGCAACATTGACCAGCTATGTACCGTCGACTTGGATGAACGCCGCTCTAAGGCGGTCTCGAAACGTTAACCAAATAGAACTTTTATACCAACTTTATGTTAACTCAACCATATAAAAAAGTTGTATATATATATACCCTCCCACGAATCTCCCTCATATAAGGGATCTCGAGCCGGTTAGTCGCGAGGCTACGTGGCGCGTCCCCAGGTGGCGGATAGGTGGTTAATCGCGGACCAAAAGCGACCTTTGCTCCCCTGAGACGCAGGTGGATCCAGGGGATCCACTCCCTCTTTCTGCTGCCCCGATTTGGCACATACTTTCTGCATTTGCTAGGCGTATTAATGCATACGTGTGTGGGTGCGTTCTCGCTTTATGCGGATTGTATTCTACGAGTCAATTCGGCCAAAAGCCTGCAATCAAGTGACAGGGAAGTATATGGGAGGCTGTTAGGAGTCGCCTCCAACAAATAAGCTCCATGTCCACTCTGGGAGAGCCTGGCAAGCTACCCGTGAGTATAACCAGCCCCCACGTTCAGAGCCCAGCAAGCTATACGTGGGTATATACGTGGGTAACAAAAATGCTAAACACAGTAAAAAAAAAAAACGGGCCTCATTCCCCTGACCCCGAAAGAGCCCCCAATTTCGCAGCGTTTGGTAAGACATGTACGGAGAGACTGCTAAAATCTCAGGGCCAATGAAAGCTGCCTGGATCAAGAACTGTGGTGACGATCTGTACCTACAATGCACGTACACTTGCATCCGAGTCCTCGATTGAAGACTTGCTCATGCAAGCAAGAATGATAAGGTACGACATCATCGACAAGGCCGAGACGAGACGACGTTAACCATTCAACGCCGTCTACGACACCGGAGAAAAACTGTTTCCAACAACATGCGACAGTAGAGGAGTGGGCGGTGACGGCGTTCTCGTCAACACGAGTTTGTCCATGAACATCGATTCATTCGAACAGCTTACAACCCGAATCGTACGTTTACGATTAAAAAGGTGTGGATCAACACCGGCTCTGAAAATCTTCGTCGTTTACGCGCCAACATCAAACTATGACGAAGAAGAAGTCGAAGCGCAGTCGAAAGGACGATGCTAGGAGTATCCCGTTTCACTTATGTAAGGGATGGGATCCGAAGCTCCGATCTACGTCAACGATCGAAAACCAAAGATGCCGTTCTATACGCCAAACCGTCGAAGATAAAGTGGGCTGGACATGTAATGTGTATGAATGATAACCGATGGACAAGAGCTGTTAGTGACTGGATTCCTCGGGATGTCAAACCTACTGCAGGAAGACCACCGACTCGATGGTCAGAGTTCTTCACGAAAAGCCTGGAAGAAAGATGTGATGCTCGACTAGTCCCTAAAGCGAAGAGGACTCACTGGGCTACTCTTGCACGCGACAGGGAAAAATGAATGATTTACTGGCGCCCGCTCGATTCACTCGACGATCAACGGGATTACAGGTGATACAGGTGATCTTTACATCTACTATGGGAACACTTCATACATCACATTCGTTTCCCCTCATTCATTGTTCACGGGAGTTCAGCCGTTGCTTGACGATTGTTATCTACCTTATAAATGTCGTTGAATGCTGTTCGAATCGATTTTTCCTCCAGTCCTCCAATAGCGATGCTGGCATGCTTCAATGTGAATTTCAGGGATTGGTCCGGATGAATCTGCTATCAATTTCCCAACCCTGGTGCAATGAAAGGCTTGCTGAGTCCAGCGTGATCGTACCAACACAGTGTTCGTGTGAACTGCATCACTACCACTACCCGTTACCTTAAAAAATGAAATATCAAGCGCTATATAATAAAATGTAAAGGACTTGTCATTTAGTCGAGACGGAGTTGTAGCCACTAGTGATTGTGGCGTGAGCACTTGCCACAAGTGTTTTCCTGCCGTCCGCTATATGGTGCTCTTGCAGTTGTTTACTGTTAGAACACTAAAATTCTGATTATGGAATAGATTTCACTGTAATTCTGGAAATCCTACATATTTGTTGTGGCAAACTGATGCCCCAAAGCGAAACCTGATCAAACTACTAATTATGTTTTCGTCTATTCTTTATCTGACTAGTTTTTACTATTTGATTTTCTCTTCTAAGTGACCATTAGTTTATCTTAACTTACACCCTCAGGTATGGCGAATTAAACGCCATTCATCTGTTTTGCTTTGGGCTGGCAACAACGAGAACGAGATCGCTATACGATCGCACTGGTGGAAAGTGAGAAACTATGCCGGTGCGAAACCATTTGTCTTTTAAATTATTCCCCTAAATTCCAACAATAGATAAGAAACTCACAAATTTTAACCCTTTTTGAAATGATTTATTTTGAGACTTCTACTACCAAAACATTTGCGCCGAGAATGTGCCGTTTTTCTTGTTGTTGACCTTTTCATTATTTACGTGCTTACAGAAAATGAGCAAGTGAAGGACTACGTGTATCTTTACCATGGAGTTGTCAAGCCTATTGTTGAAGCGGCCGATCCATCACGACCATTCTTGATGTCTAGCCCCAGCAACGGAGTGCGGACGGACGAGTCGAACTTTTTTTCTGATAAATATTTTTGAATCCACTTAAGTTATGGTGCTGCTGCTGACGAACATTAGTGAAATCTTCAGAGAAGGAGGGGTGTCTTCAAATCCTGGTGACCCGAGCTATGGAGATGTACATTTTTATAATGAAATCGTCGATTTATGGAGAGACAGTTCATATTTGACACCACGATGTGCTACTGAGTTTGGTGTGCAAAGCCTCCCATTTGCGTAAGTACTTTCTAAGTATTTCCATGTCAGCTTCACCTTTCCTTTTTTATTTATATTTACAAGAACTGAGGGCAGACAGCACAATGGTAGTGATGTCCGTCATCACGAGCATGGTCTTAGTTCCATTCTGCTTCAGACCAACTAAGCCTCTGATCCCTCCAGGGTCGTAAAATTGGTGCCGGAGTTGTCTGGGGAAAAAATCACTCTCTGCAATCCAGTTGGGAACGCTCCAGTCCGGTTATATCAGGACTCCGGGAAGAATTGCTCAAGAAGCATTCTACGACAGTGAAGATGCAATGAAAATCCTCAAGCATCAACCGAAGCCAAACGTAACAGTTGGAAGATCTTCGTGGTCAACAGATGCGAGGAAACGAATCGAATGTGAGAAGTGCTGGGATCCGCACGGTAGACAAGAAGACGGGTCAAACAAAATAAAATAGAAACAGAATAAAAATTTATACTAACTACTAAAATGCTGGCGTTATAGGAAGATTCTGAGTGGATTCCTTCTTTTTTATTCCCAGTTGCTTTCCAAACATTTTCTGCTGTTTTGTCGTTCACATGTAAATGGAAGCACTAGTGTAACCTCTATTATATCTAGCTCCTTATTCTTAGCTCATATTAAGAGACGCGATATTTTCTTCTTTATATAGCGTGTTGAAGAAAATGAGGACACTGACTAACTCGTGATACAGCCTATTTCATCCAACTCGAGTAAAATGTTGTTGAATTGACTCTGATAAAAGCAGAAATTTAAAAGATTGAGAGAAATCTACAACACTGAAACTGTTCAGTCAATTTCGAGTGTAGTAGGAATTTTTTGTATTTTGCTCAAATTGTGCGTTATAGGAGCACAATGTTGAGCTATATCAACGCCTCAGAGTGGTTCTACAATTCACAGCAGCTCATGCATCGGCAACACCACCCAGGTGGCCTACTCACCAATTTACTTATGGTGTTCAGACATTTCCCGGTGCGAATAGTTCTTAGGCTTATATTCGTGAATTATTTTCAAGTAGATTAAACCTGGGATTTTTTTTATTTAGGTTAGGTAGTCCTTGTATTTTCATAATAGGTGTGATGTTTACTGATTACGAATATACCTGGATATAATAGTTGTTGTGTAAAATGTACCTATCCTAAGACTTCTGGCAGATCTATTATGTCGTTTTTTTTATTTCAGATACCATTCCAATGTCCTCAGTCGTTTGTCCACTTACATCAGTGCGAGTACCTGAATTCTCCGTCATTCATTGATCGATTCGCATATTTTTCACAGGCACATCAGGCGATCGTATACAAAGTACAGACTGAACATTACAGAAGGTGTTGTAGCATTTAAGTACCTGGTGAGTTTGCTGTTACAGTTATCGCAATTTTAATAGTAGATATCTAGGTACCGTAATCGATTAATGCCGTCCGGAATGGGGAACACTATGTGTGCATTATATTGGCAATTAAATGATGTGTGGGCTGCACCAACATGGTCATCTATTGACGTAAATTTGAACTGGAAGATGGTACAGTATGAAGCACGCCGGTTTATGGCCCCGATGATAGTTGTGATCGTGAGCTAATCCATATTTGGCCATTAATAGCGCTAATCAGTTACTTTCAGTAGTTTTCTTTCATCATATTTTAGTACGTTAAAGGCTTTAATACGAAATTATAGGAAAAATGCCTTAAGAACCAAATTTCATTAGATCACGATAAGATTAACGAACAATTTTTTGTATAATGGAGCAGACACGAGATTGGTATAGAAGTTTCATTCAGCTAACGTTTACACACCTTCTCTTTCGTCAAAACTGCGTTCATCCAAGTCTATTGTCCACAGCTGATCGATCTCACGATATGAGTACTCGTTGTCGGACCGAATCAGTCATATAGAAAATTGTTGATATATAGCGCTATTGTCCATCTGCGAAACACTCCTTTCATCAAACGTAGAGGTTTTAGGAGGCCGATTGCTCGGTGGCAATGATGCTCGTTCAATACAGTCAATTTACAGTTTTACACCGTTCCGAGTCCACAAAGCCTCTTATCTACCTGGCGTCGGCAAATTGATACCATGGTGTCCAACTCACTCCTTCTAATCCACGTAGCGTGTAACAGATGTCCTAGATACCTAAAGAGAATCGACTCAAGCAACATTCAGCGGCATTCATGACGTAGGTGGAAATGCTCCAGGAACAGCCACATCCACATACCAAAGTTCAGAGGCCTTCAAGAATGATGGATATGAGAAATTGAGCATGAAAGTATTTAGATCTGCACAGTTGATATCATGTAAAAGGTAGAGGTTTTCGAAAAAAGAAAATGCAAAATATTTTGTTTCCTATTTTTGTTTAGATCATTTCCACTCTCTTGCAAAACATTCACCTATATTGCCTATACCACCTTTTCTCATTTTTATCGAGTGTTTCGAATGGATACAACTAATGTTTCCACTGGTATTAGTCACGGTCCAAGAGTTGCAAAATGGGTTCAGTTCATTTGGGAGAGAGGAAGAGCATCATATTTTTTTACCTTTGTGACCATTGCCTCCTATAAATGTGAAGACAGGTAAAGGTTGTTATGGAAAAGGCCGGAGTGTAAGTCGTGGATGATGTGATCTATAAAATGTTTTCTAAAAGTAGTTACTGTTCTGTCAGAAGGTTTGAGAGCGATATCCTTGTCCTTTCAGCATTGTGTTTTCCCGGTCAAGATTGCAAAAGCCCTTCGTAATCTCTGCGACTTGAGACAGTGTTGCTGCGTTCTAAGGAATATTTCCTTTCTAAAACAGCATTGCAACCAGCATTTTATTGGCGATATTCCGCCTTCGGTTAATACAGATGACATTAGTGTGAGCTCCGTTGCTTACGTCCCTGTTTCTTATTCGAAGCACTAGAGGAAATTGTATACCTTTCGGTTCTGCTAAGACGCTAGCCATCTTGTGCGTTGTTTCAGACAGACATTAGATTTATTCGTTAGGAGCATCTCTGAGCTACCTATCCGCATTTAAACGAAGGCGTTTGGCCAAGCTACCGTGAAGAATACAATTTACACGCACACGAGCACCCCTATACAAGAATCCGCAGCTATGACTAACGTCTATGCGGAAGTTACAAGTTGATCGCCGTCATAGAAACTGCACTTGTATCTCCCGAACGGTTGTGTATTTCAAGATAGGGCATGGGCTACTCCCGTCTACACATAATCTTATATCCGTAACCTTGTGACTTGCAACTTGACCCGGCGACGAACTGTCTCGAGGTGCTTTCCTAGAGCAGAACCTGTAATTGTCTGGACCTGTGATTGTTAAGTTACAGCTTCTTATTTCTGGAAAGGAAATACTCAGTACTTCGGAGTATACTTACTAAAGTGCTTAAGTGAATTTCAAAAAAAATTGTTAGTTTGTAGTACGCTTCTGGATTCAACGACATTGGAATTTCTATAGTGAATGATTTCCCGAGAAAAATCACTGGTGCTAAGTTGCAAATCGATATGCTTGCATGGACAAATGGTTTCGAACCTGTGTACAAGGAAAATAAAACGGTCAGCATCGAT
The DNA here is from genome assembly GCA_009735665.1 of Angiostrongylus cantonensis. Taxonomy (NCBI): domain Eukaryota; kingdom Metazoa; phylum Nematoda; class Chromadorea; order Rhabditida; family Metastrongylidae; genus Angiostrongylus; species Angiostrongylus cantonensis. The sequence continues at coordinate 959,272 of MQTX01000055.1, forward strand.
TCCCTTTCAGCAGAGGAAATTGTACTTTACAAGTGAGTGACGAATTATATGTTTTTGTTAAGTGTAAAATGAAGGTTTGTTTTTTGATTGGTTTGTGGTTCTACATATGGTTAATTGCTTACTTACTTGGTGCTTGAATGGCCTGTCCTAACTGGTTGTGCGAACCCCAGCATAGCCGCTATTTTTGGAGAATTGCTAGTTAAGCCATTGTGGTTCCCCCAGAATCCTGACGTCAGCCTGGCCAAAGTCTGCCCCAGGACTTCACCACCATAGGCAGTCGCGGCCCTGGTGGATCAGAGGAAGATTCGCCACCACGCGACTTTAATACTAAGACGGTAGTGAATCCTGGCATTGGATTACTTTTAGCTAGGCTTCCTGATGGAAACGCCGGGCTGCTTCCCAGCATGGGTGACCCTGCCAGGGGAATGGATTCTCCCGCTGTACATCGCAGCCCGACATCCAGGAACACCTCCTAGCCACGATGAGGCGGTTAACCGTTCGGAAATCACTAGCAGTTAATAAGTAGTAGAAAAAGAGTCAAGTTTTCAGTGTTAGTTGCATGAGCATATTTTTCGCTGTCCGCATTATCCGTGTTTAATCTTTGGTCCATTAGGGAATGGAGAACAGGTGACGCGGATTTTGTAATACGAGCTCGTCTTGTAAGCCGTCATGATGAGCTTATTGCTCCTGAAAGTGTCCTTCTTCCGGAAAAACTTTATGAAGTACGTCTTTTCCTCTCTGTATACAAATTATTATAAAAGGTGTCACTTTAAGGAATCGTTTTTGTTTACAATGAATGACATCTTCCTCACAAAGTTAATAAACTTTCAAATCGAAATAAGCTGATCCACAAATTGAACAGAGCATAGCGCTGCTACTAAAGCAAATTCTGATTACCTACCAAGTCCCTTAGTTACACCGTTGTGTATGCATGGCGCCGTTTACATCCAGCTCACTGTAGTTTCATATTTACTTACATGGATACCTGGACGCCCCTTACTCACTGGTAGTGCGGGACCCAGCATATTCTCCATTTTTCGATGTTTTGGTGGTTTAGCCAATGTGGTTCACCTCCAGATCCGAGGTCAGCCTGGCCAAAATCTACCCTAGGTCGTCGTCACCACAGGCAGTCGCCGTCCTTGTGGAACAGAGGGAGATTTGTCACCATGCAACTAGTTTGATACCAGCACGGTGGTCGATCCTGGTATTGGTTTACTCTTAGCTAGGCTTCCTTATGGAAAAACAGGGCTCCTTCTCAGCTTGGGAGACCCTGCCGCGGGAATGAATCCTCCGCGGTACATTGCAGCCCGCACCCATAAACACCTCTCAGCCATGAAGAGTCGGTAAACCGTAGGGAAAGCAGTTTCATAAACTTTATAAAAATTACTTCAGATTAATTTTGACGTCTTCGGCGACGTCAACATCACGGCGTTTAGAAGATTAAGTCGCAAAGTTTACTCGTTGACGATCCGAGCTACAAGTATGTCTCCATTCACGTGGATATCTGTAGCAAAACCATTTCTTGGATGGTTTTCCGACAATGGATTCACAATGACCCGTTCTACCAGAGAAATCAAATTGCACCTCCGAGAGTCAATTAACTTGCTTAGACATGATTTTAGTGTTTGTAACTTGAAAAATTGTGGACTCCTATAAAATTGCCGATGTTGTTGTTAAATTCATATTGTATTTTCACCGGAATAAGGCTTATCAATAAACATTTTTAATAACATGTCCCACTATGTACATAGAGCGTTGCTTGCTTCACAAGGTTTGTTGCCAGGTGTGAGAAATAACTTGTTTTGTGTTCCTCGGCAAACGCAGACACGGAATGCGTCGATCGAGGCTGAAAGAGCTGGAGATGCTGAAAGTGGCAGACCACGAGAAGACGTGTCAAGCCTCACGGCGCCATTCAGACGAATCGAGCCATCACGCTGTAGAGTGACGTCATAAATTAGTGCAGCAAATTACCAACTATGGTGTTTTTTGCAGCAACAATACTTACAAATTATAAGCTCGCAAGCCTCTCAAGCAGTCCGAGTCTCTGAACTTTACGAAATAACGCATCACAAAGCAATTTTCTTTTAACCTCGGTGTGAATGATTGGTACCTTCTTTTATTGATGAACTAATGTGAGCTTGATATAACAAACATTGGGTTAAATTTTCGCCTTTTCATCTTCGTCAGGGCCGATAACCCGAGCCAATGTCAAGTTC
>MQTX01000055.1:961502-1009776 GCA_009735665.1 Angiostrongylus cantonensis
ATCACAAACCAGTTTTCTTTTAACCTCGGTGTGAATGATTGTTATTGATGAACTAATGTGAGCTTGATATAACAAGCGTTATTGGGTTAAATTTTCGCCTTTTCATCTTCGTCAGGGCCGATAACCCGAGCCAATGTCAAGTTCTTCGTACTATCGATGTGGCGTCTTCGAATATCAAACCGGATCATCTTCATTGGAATTTGATAATGACTAACTGTTGATAATAGCTTGCTTTTCACCTCGTAATCCATCCTCCAGCAGTCGGTATTAGGTATTATGTTAGCTAGCACATAACGGGTAGCAAAACAATATGTTTCCAATCGACCTTCACTTAACCTTGATAGTAATGATCAATACCTTGTTAGATTCCCAGTTTGGTCTTTTTTTTTGCTTTTTTCTCCGTCGAAAAAATATTGTTTTGCCATTCGATATATTCTAGCTAAAATACTACCGACTGCTAGAAGATAGCTTATCCGTTGAAACACAAATCATTGTCAAAGTTAGTCATTATCAAGCTCCACTCAAGATCTCGAGTCGATAAAACGTCGAAGACACGATGTTGAGACGACGAACAACTTTGGACCATCCACTCTGATGAAGATGAAGACATCAAGACGTTAAAACCAATAAGGATAAGCTCTCGGCGTTGATCAAACCCTTATGGATTTAACTTCAAAGGACATGAATTCAACTTCATTAAGAATCGCTCTGAAATGATTGAATATATATCTGGCCTTTACAATGACTTGCGGTGGCTTGTCAATGTATCCATCAAGTGCTGCTATCCTACCAGAGAAGTCCGGTACCAATTTTCCGACCCCGGTTTGATGGAAGGCTTCGCGAACCAGGGGCGCGGAGATCGATCCCACGCCTGTTGCAGGGCGCCCCCGACCACTGCGCAACATGAGCCCTTGGTAGAATAAAGTAGCTTATACCACATAGGCAAGAATTTGAGTATTCTAATGGCTTTTATTTCAGTTAGTAAAGTCTAGTACGAACTACTATGTGTCGATTTAAAGCTAGATAGTCTCATCATTTTTCCGTCGTGTGAGTCCATATAAGTCCATACGAGGTCGTGTCGTCTGTCGCGTATGTGTTAATGGATTCCGAGGTCCGGACTTGATAGATTATCGGAGTTTCTTAACACATTAAACCTACCGAAGTGTTGAGGTTAAGCGACGTAGATCCGAAAATCTTCAGTGCATTGGCTTCCATGCGAATTCCTTCATTACCGCGTATCGACAGATTCTCCACTTCAACTTTAAGACTTTCATCGATAGGTGAGCGAATCTTAAGTACATAGGTTTCTTAGTTCTGCTTACGTACGTTTTCTGAGTACATTTTTTCCTTAAATGGCTACATTAAAGTATGATCAGCTTCTTTGTAAGTGCTCACCTTGTTTGTTACAATTTTATTCGTTGAGAGTTTTTTAATGCGATTATCGATTGTAATAACGGGATGCTGAGCGCTGAATAGTGGCTTTAGCGTTTCTGCTGAGATAATCTGAATGACATGGTAAACTGTAGTTAAATGAACTGTTTTAATACTAATATGGCCATCTCTTCAAGTAGCGTGAGAACCAAGCAATCGACATATCGATCAATATACCTTGTACTGATCGAAGGCTTTGACCGTGTGGTTGCACAAAATACTGTAATTAATCACTTTAAAAACATGGTACTGTTTATTTTCTGGGCTTTTATTTCAGTTAGTAAAGTCTAGTACGAACTACTATGTGTCGATTTAAAGCTAGATAGTCTCATCATTTTTCCGTCGTGTGAGTCCATATAAGTCCATACGAGGTCGTGTCGTCTGTCGCGTATGTGTTAATGGATTCCGAGGTCCGGACTTGATAGATTATCGGAGTTTCTTAACACATTAAACCTACCGAAGTGTTGAGGTTAAGCGACGTAGATCCGAAAATCTTCAGTGCATTGGCTTCCATGCGAATTCCTTCATTACCGCGTATCGACAGATTCTCCACTTCAACTTTAAGACTTTCATCGATAGGTGAGCGAATCTTAAGTACATAGGTTTCTTAGTTCTGCTTACGTACGTTTTCTGAGTACATTTTTTCCTTAAATGGCTACATTAAAGTATGATCAGCTTCTTTGTAAGTGCTCACCTTGTTTGTTACAATTTTATTCGTTGAGAGTTTTTTAATGCGATTATCGATTGTAATAACGGGATGCTGAGCGCTGAATAGTGGCTTTAGCGTTTCTGCTGAGATAATCTGAATGACATGGTAAACTGTAGTTAAATGAACTGTTTTAATACTAATATGGCCATCTCTTCAAGTAGCGTGAGAACCAAGCAATCGACATATCGATCAATATACCTTGTACTGATCGAAGGCTTTGACCGTGTGGTTGCACAAAATACTGTAATTAATCACTTTAAAAACATGGTACTGTTTATTTTCTGGCTTTTTGAGGCTTCCGAAAGGAAATATTATTGTTGCAAGTACGAATAAGTGCTTTCATATAAAGAACTTTCTTTGCTAAAATATTTGATGTGACTAAGGTAATCGATATCTTTCCTCAGTCCTTTCTTAGATCGTCAAATAATCCTAATGAGCTCCAGGGAACTGCAGTTGCTCTTGTCATTTGGTATAGCTACCCAATGATTTGGGCTCCCTAACGGAACACGAAATGGGTTTTTTATCTTCGTAAAGAAATCGGACCAACTCGCTTATGGTGCTCTTCTTGTGCGATTGGTGTTTCGAGCAACCAAAGTGAGGACAGCTATCGTCTAATACCACTGTTGCAATGTATTTTATGCCTTAATGATTTCTGAGACCTTGGCGTATGTGATCACCTCCATGGACCTCAATCACTGACGTTGGTTGGAAATCCAGATCATCTACTTGAGTGGCACGAGATATAGCATCCTATCAGTAACACTCATCTCGCTTTTCATCTCTGTAACTTGTAAAATTCTAAGACAAAGGTATGGAAAACCATTGCTTCAAAAATATAGAAACGAGACTTTTTTCTCGGGTGGTCCAAGCGCTTTTTCACTACGCCGTTGATGGTTTTATAGGTTCCTCAAGCCGTTCGTTCCCTCCTCATTTATAAGCCTTCGGGGATATTCTGGTTTATTTAAACAGATATAACAACTGTCCAAGAGGTCCCAGTAGTTGCCGTCTGAGATCTTCTCTACCGCCTTTCTGGAGGCAGTTAAGCCACTGTCTCGACACCAAAATCTGATCCATTAGCTGTCGAATTCGTGAGGATTCATCGCGAATGTTGAGGATGTTCTTACCAGCCACAGCAGCATCGATCTGCATTGCTGTTGTTCTCTCCACAGAAAATATGGAAATCCAGATCATCTATTTGAGTGGCACGAGATATAGCATCCTATCAGTAACATCCTATAAGGGCGCGTGTGGCGCAGTGGTTGGAGGCGCCACTGCGGCGCGCACGTGAAAATGCGCCCATGGCCCACCAAGCCTTCCATCCCTCCGGGGTCGTGAACTGTTTTAATACTAATATGGCCATCTCTTCAAGTAGCGTGAGAACCAAGCAATCGACATATCGATCAATATACCTTGTACTGATCGAAGGCTTTGACCGTGTGGTTGCACAAAATACTGTAATTAATCACTTTAAAAACATGGTACTGTTTATTTTCTGGCTTTTTGAGGCTTCCGAAAGGAAATATTATTGTTGCAAGTACGAATAAGTGCTTTCATATAAAGAACTTTCTTTGCTAAAATATTTGATGTGACTAAGGTAATCGATATCTTTCCTCAGTCCTTTCTTAGATCGTCAAATAATCCTAATGAGCTCCAGGGAACTGCAGTTGCTCTTGTCATTTGGTATAGCTACCCAATGATTTGGGCTCCCTAACGGAACACGAAATGGGTTTTTTATCTTCGTAAAGAAATCGGACCAACTCGCTTATGGTGCTCTTCTTGTGCGATTGGTGTTTCGAGCAACCAAAGTGAGGACAGCTATCGTCTAATACCACTGTTGCAATGTATTTTATGCCTTAATGATTTCTGAGACCTTGGCGTATGTGATCACCTCCATGGACCTCAATCACTGACGTTGGTTGGAAATCCAGATCATCTACTTGAGTGGCACGAGATATAGCATCCTATCAGTAACACTCATCTCGCTTTTCATCTCTGTAACTTGTAAAATTCTAAGACAAAGGTATGGAAAACCATTGCTTCAAAAATATAGAAACGAGACTTTTTTCTCGGGTGGTCCAAGCGCTTTTTCACTACGCCGTTGATGGTTTTATAGGTTCCTCAAGCCGTTCGTTCCCTCCTCATTTATAAGCCTTCGGGGATATTCTGGTTTATTTAAACAGATATAACAACTGTCCAAGAGGTCCCAGTAGTTGCCGTCTGAGATCTTCTCTACCGCCTTTCTGGAGGCAGTTAAGCCACTGTCTCGACACCAAAATCTGATCCATTAGCTGTCGAATTCGTGAGGATTCATCGCGAATGTTGAGGATGTTCTTACCAGCCACAGCAGCATCGATCTGCATTGCTGTTGTTCTCTCCACAGAAAATAGCTTTTGCGCTTATTCAGACTTTTGCGAGCTCAAGCGCAAACTTATAACTACACCAACTCCTTCTGGCACCTTCAGCTTCATGCAATGTCAGTTCCGGAGTCACTGGAGACGATCGTTTCTTGAAAATTTTTAAGTCCCCTTCATTTCAAAACCATTTCGAATGTGTTACATGAACGGTTATTATTCCTAAGCAAGATTTTCGATAAAAGAATCTTACAAATATTGGTTAAAGAAAAAACAAATCTCTGTTTGTGATGGTTTCAAACTCTGTTTCCTGAATTTTGTGGTTTTTCTTCCTTTCCTCGGAAAAACAAATATTACACGTAGAAGGCGATGGTCCTTTAGCGTGTAAAATTCAAAATAATTTTAGGAGCCACCCTGGTTAAATTAAACTTTCGGTTTGCCTTGATGTTGTTTATGGTACTGTACTGTGAGACTCGAATGTCTGGCTAAGAGGGGGCCTTTGAAATTTTGAGTGATCATGATTGATCTAAGTCATTCTGGTTGACTCAGACAACCTGTCAACGTTTCAGTCAAACTGTATATCCCAATATGACAATCATTCGAGGTATCAGAGGTTTTTCTCACGCACTGGTTCTGCTGAATGTTGCCAAAGAAGCTCTAGAGGCTATAATCGTCAGTGCAGATCTTCCTCAAATCCATAAAGAATCCCTGCATTCCTCGTAATAACTCAGTAATAACGCGAAAATTATGATCACTGTTAAAACTGGTATCGGTCTATATCTTTCCAGACGAGCTCTAAGCGTCGGATTCAGGCCGATCAAACGAGCCCATGTTCATGGACAAACTCGTGTTGCCGAGGGCACACCGTTTATCCATTTTATAAATCATTCTAGGTTATCCTATCTAAAGATTGTTTGCCTTCAGTGTACTTAGGAGAGGTGAGTAGTTTATCGGGTCATGTCGTGGTGGACTGGGTGTACTCAAGGGTAACTAGCCGGGGTTTCCCAAAGTAGGTCAAAGCTAACATTCAAGTTCGATGGAAAGAGAGTTTAAAATATCGTCAATTTTTTAAAATAATCTAGAACTTTCGCAAACCTGAAAGTGTTGGGTGTTTTCGAATCGACAGCCGTTTTCCTCAATCATCAGACGAGTGCCGCTATCGGCAGCAGATAGTAGCACCTGTAGAGCAATGTTGAAAAGCACTGTTAAATTCAGACATTGAAGGACTGAGGAGAACCCAACATGTGTGGATTACATAAAGTTAATCACGAATTCTTCGTATTCTTGTTGAGCAAACGCGAGGTGTTATTATTATTATTCTTTATTCACAAATAAGCTGACGTTTCGGCTTTCGGCATTTTCCAGAAATCCGAAAATGAACCGCAGGGAAGAATGCCTCGTTATCACGCGTGATATTGGGCAGTATATAAGCCTATCATTTTGAGGGGAAGGGCACATTACGATTCCATGTGAATTCTGTGCGGTTGGTCTCCACTAGACATAGTCAGTGGAAGCCTCATAGAAAGCGGTGGGTGCGCGAAGTTGTGCTCATTGTGGTTGAAATCTTGGTTTAGCGTTTTCTTTGCTTGGTTATGGAAGCGTTTGACCGAGTAGATTGCTGTCAACTTGACCTTTCCAGGCTCTCAGGAAGGCGAAGTCCGCCGAAACGTCAGCTTATTTGTGAAATAATAATAACACCTCGCGTTTGCTCAACAAGAATACGAAGAATTACTTGATCAATGCCGAGGTTAATAGAAAGTCGGTCGTGGAAGTTATTCACGAATATTTTAATGTTTACCATTGTTGTGATGCCTTTGATCTGAATGATAGTCAAAAAATTCTGAGATATTTAAAAGAACTTATTAACCCTTGATCCATAAACGTATAGCTCCTTGTCCTTATATCCGGTTACCTGACCATTTGTCACCACAGTCCCAAGATCGATATTGTTGCCATCGAATTGAACAACCTAAAGTTTACGCTTTTTATTTTGCACGAACCGACATCAAATATCACACGGATCACAGCACACCTTACATTCAATTCTCTTCTTCAGATCCGATACCTAAGAAGGTATGCAGGTATTCATGTGGGCTCGACTACTGCTTGAGGATTTAAAATTGCTTTGTGAACCTAATTGAATTCTAGTCTAATAAACACCCCCTGGAATCTTCGGTAGTCATAGTAGACCATTCAAAGCTTTTCGCCAAATAAAATCGCTAACATTTTTGGATCAGTTAAAGTTTCCCACACCGATTTCGGAACTTCCCACCCCAACTTGGTGGCAGGCTTACTTGGTTGGATGCTGGTTCGAACTAAGAATTCTCTCGTGTAACTAAACGAAATATCTATGAGTGCACAGACCTAGCAAAACCACAAAAACTACAAACCTACAAAAACTTACGAGCACAAACCAAATATGAACCCTAAAGTAAAGGCACATCTTAGTTCAACCAGACCTTTAACAAAATGGTTAGAATCCAAGCACGAGGAAGCTAAGATATGATCAAAACCTAGGACTTCATAAGAGCTCATTGGCATTGAAATCTTCTTAAGTTCTTCTTGTCACCGATTTTCTAAGAATTCGCACATGACTGACTAATAAGACGTAGGTATGCATTGCCGAGATTGCTCTATATGTTGAATGGAGGATAAAAAGGATAAACCGTTCGACATCGATCATGCACTTGCACTTCCCCATGCACTTGACTTTGTCGAGCATGATTAGAGGTTACCGAATGCATATCTGACCTAAACAATGACCTGTAGTGGCATACCGATGTAATAAGTGAATGCTGCTATCCTTCCAAGAAAGTTTGGTAACAATTTGCTGACCACGGAGTGATGGAAGGATTGGCGAACCAGCAGCGGCCGGACGAATTCATGTGCATTGCATGGCACCTCTGTCCACTACGCCACACACCGTCTTCCATCTTGGATAATAAAAAAGGATAAAGCTCCCCAACGTTGGTTAATCCCTGAGAGATGCTTCTGCTTTCGACTTCATTACACCGTTAGAGGTGATTGAGTCCATATCTGGGCTATACAATGACTCTCAGTAGCCTACTAGTAATTAGAGTTAGGGCTACTATCTAGACAAGTGAGGTACCCATTTGTCCACCGCAGAGGGACAGTAGGCTTAGTGAGTCTGAGGCACGGGTTCCAACCCATGGGTAATTCCAAAGCGCCTTTAACCACTATGCTAAGCGCTTCCCTTGTTGGGTAACAAATAGTAATAATCATACTCTTTGACTATTTACTGCTTTGCTATTATGGCATCCCAGGATAAAAAGACTGCGTGACCGACAAAATACCATTCAAATAGGGTTATGTTGTCGGCCGTATAATTTGTAAAAACGAAACATGTTTAAATGTCGCAACCACAACGATAGCATTAAATAGAACTAGCCTTTTCTATTTCTTCGGATTTTGGATTGAAAACATTATGAAAGCGCAGGAATTGCATTCCATGTTGACTCATTTGTAACGAAACAATCAACATTATATTCATCTGAAATTAAATTTTTCAAAGAAAACGTCAAGAACAGAAGACACTGGACACACCTGTAAAGGCGTAGAAAGTAAATAAGGCAACAAAGAAAGAACAAAAAAGATTATTTTTTATTTTATTTGACCCGCCTTCACGTCTACCGTGCTGATCCCAGCACCTCTCACATTCGATTCGTTTTTTGCATTCATCCTCCACGAAGATATTCCAACTGTTACGTTCGGCTTCGGCTGATGTTTGAGAATTTTCATTTCAACTTGAATGTCGTAGAATGCTGTTTGAGCAATTCTTCCTGGAGTCCTGATATAACCGGACTGGAGCGTTCCCAACTGGATTGCAGAGAGTGATTTTTTCCCAGACAAGTCCGGTACCAATTTCCCAGCCCTGGAGGGATGAGTGGTTTAGTAGGCCCGAAGCGGAACCGAACTAGCACCATGCTCATGATGATGGACATCACTACCACTGTGCTATCCGCTCCCTAAATAAAAGATTGTACCATTGGAAAATAACGGAACTCACTATTAATAGAAATAGAGCGAGAATGCTCAGTAACAATAGACATCCGATCACAGCATACAACCGTTTCTTCCGCAGACCAGTAACATGAATAGAGTCGTTGAGGCTGTCAGTAGCCGACGGGTACGACGTCTCCGAACCGGAGCGCATGTAGGCCGGTCGCGGCATTCGTTCCTCAATTTCATCGGATGATTGTATTTAGCTTATTATTACGAATGAAGGATGTAGTGAGACAATGCTGGTTCCAGTTTTCTTTCCGCGGTTAGTCGGGTTGCTCGATTAACTAGTACTTCAGTGGTAACACACCGAAACAACGATCCTATGTGTATTTCAGCGCACTTCTGACTGCAGCGCTACAAGACCCCCTCTTGCCGGATACAACTTAGTAAAGAAAGGATCGCTAATTTTATATTCCTTTAACTACCGCCATTGCATTTTGATTCGCTGATTTTTACAATATTTATCTATCCATTTGCCTCTTTTCCATCAAATCCTTGGCGTCATTTATTTTGTGTTTACTTATTTAACAGCTTTGATTAAATGCTTTTTGTTTTAGAATGAAAAAGGGTGCAGTCTACCCCTAATTAAAAGCAAAAAGCACGACAAAAGACAGCAAAATGAATCACTTGACATTGATCGTTCCCTTAGGAAGGCACCGTGTATTCTAATTCATTCATGGAATCCGTTAGAGGTAATTGAATGCAAATCTGGCCTATGCACCAACCACTGGAGCGTACCGATGTGCGCAGCAGTAAGATACTTTAGATCACTGTGTATGCCTAATAGGCAATCAATTACATCTACAATTCTACGAATGGAGGCGAATGCATGATTCCTTGAGGTACTAATCAACACCGAGGTCTTTGTTGTTTACTCTTTTATTAAAATTTGTAATTAACGAACCATGCTCAAAAAGAGAACGACGCTAGAGAAAAAATGTTAAGTTGAAGATTGGAAAAACGTTGTAAATCCAATGGCATCCAGACACAGAATCTGTGCAACATTGTGAGAAAAAGATTCATTTTCGCGGTTTTCTCACGAAAAAGAACAAAGCGATAAGGGAAGATATACAGTGACACACTGAGACGGAAGTCTCGGGACCTCAGTAACCACGAAAGAAACATCCGAATAATATTTGGAAACGTTCGGATGAGGCAAGCAATCGATAACTGGACGATGGATGTAGTCGCGTTGAACGGCTGGTTGGCTTTTTACAACCGCCATTTGTCGTACGTCGGCGCAAGAAAATGAACTACACGTAAAAATGGTTTAGCAGTAATGAAATGCTAAAAAGAATGGAAACGAATCTTTGGATCATTCCTTCTCGTTGATATAGAATCAAGGCAGTGTTGTTCTTCTTAAATTCCACATTTTGCCCTTCTTTTATTCGATTCGCTTCCTACGATGCCCAAAATCCAGGAAGGCATTCGGATTTGCGTGAGAGGTCAGCTGCTGATTGAGGGTATTGGTCTTTTAATGAACTTCGCTGGATGCTGATCGAGTCAAAATCTCACTTTTAGACAAGTCTGACACCATTTTCAGTACTCCGAAGAGGAGGGTAGTGTGGATACCCAGAAGGATTAATAAACTAGTGCAGCATCAAAACTGTGTAGTTAGTTAAGTAAAGGCCATTTTTACACTTTATTGAAATGATACTTTTAATTGGCTTGTAATATACTTTTATATATAATTCCTTGTTACAATTATTATATATGTATTACTTATTATAGTTATACATATATATTAATTATGTATAGTTACTTGTAATATATGAGCTGGTCTATTTTTCCCCGAGGCAGCACTAGGTTTGCAATAAAAACCAAGTGATTACTTATCAACATTTTAAACCGCCTGCTGTTACTGAACAACGATCCGTAGTTGGTGGTAATAGCGCGTTCGTTCCCAACCGCAGACACCTGTGGTCCGGAGTTTTGCAAATATCTCAGCATCGTCGTGGTTGTGTTCCGCATAACACACTGCCGTGAAAAACTGTAGTAGACAGCAAATAAAAAGTAACCATTGTGGTTTCAACTATAGCCTCAGCTTAAAAATGATAAAGCTTTCGGCGCTCATCATTCCTTGAGGAATGGGCCAGGCATTCGTCTTCATGACACATCTTTGGAGGGGAATGAATGCATATCTGGCCTTTACAATGACTCCCAGTGGCTCACCGATGCATTGAGCCACTGCTGCTGTCCTCCTAGCCAAATCTGGTACCAATTTTCCGACCCCGGAGTGACGGTTGGCTTGGTAGGCCACTAGCGACTACGGAGATCGATTCCACGCATGTGTTGCAGGGCGCCTTCGACCACTGCGCCACAGGCAGCCCCAATTTCTGAGGTTCAGTGTCGATAAGACCTTCCTTGACCGATCCTATTGATGGGTGATTCCTAATGGTACTGATCGATAAAAACTAGCTGAGAAACAAGCGAAACGAAGAACCCACATGCTACGGTTGTGAACGCTTTAGCCGCCGGTAAGAGTGATAGCGCGTTGGTTCCCCACCGCGGACACCTGCGGTCTGGAGTTTTCCAAATATCTCAGCATCTTCGTGGTGGAATATCATCAAGTTTATAGTTCACACATGAGCCTCCAGAAAGGGTAATCGTGGGTACGAAGTTCACCTTAGGTTTCGAGTTTGGCTCATACCTCAGCATCATAGTTTTAGAAATGGCGTACTTCGGAATTTCAAAAAAAAATGTTTTAGTTTGAGTATCACTTGTATCAACTGTATCACCTGTAGTCCCGTTGATCGTCGACTGATTCGAGCGGGCGCCAGTAAGTCCTCCATTTTTCCCTGCCACGTGCAAGAGTAACCCAGTGGGTTCCGCTCGCTTAAGGGACTCGTCGAGCAACATATCTTTTTCTAGGCTTTTCGTTAAGAACTCTGACTATCGGATCGGTGGTCTTCCTGCAGTACGTTTGACATCCCGAGGAATCCAGTCACTAACAGCTCTTGTAAATAGGTTATCATTCATACGCATTACGTGTCCGGCCCAACTTATCTTGGACTGTTTGGCGTATAGAACGGCATCTTTGGTTTCTGATCGTTGACGTAGGTCGGAGCTTCGGATCCCATCTTTTACTTGTGCGAAGCGGGATACTCCTAGCATCGTCCTTTCGAATGCGCGTTCGATAACGCTGAGTGATCTTTCATCCTGCTTACACAGTGACCAGGCCTCGCACGCATACGTTGGGGCAGGGTTCTGATCGCTTTAGGAACTCGTCGAGCATCATAATTTTCTTCTAGGCTTTTCGTGAAGAACTCTGACCATCGAGTCGGTAGTCTTCCTGCAGTACGTTTGATATCCTGAGGAATCCAGTCACTAACAGCTCTTGTCCATCGGTTATCATTATCCCGAGGAATCCAGTCACTAACAGCTCTTGTAAATAGGTTATCATTCATACGCATTACGTGTCCGGCCCAACTTATCTTGGACTGTTTGGCGTATAGAACGGCATCTTTGGTTTCTGATCGTTGACGTAGGTCGGAGCTTCGGATCCCATCTTTTACTTGTGCGAAGCGGGATACTCCTAGCATCGTCCTTTCGAATGCGCGTTCGATAACGCTGAGTGATCTTTCATCCTGCTTACACAGTGACCAGGCCTCGCACGCATACGTTGGGGCAGGAAGAACTGATGAGTCGAAAAGGTGGGCACGGAATCGGGTGTTCTTTGTTCACTTCACTACATTCTCGATGCTCTTGAAAGCTCCCCAAGCCGCTCGTTCCCTTCTGCTCAACTCTGTGGCTGAGTCGTTCATCATATTGATTTCCCGACCTAGATAGACATAATTGGAGCATTCGGGGATATTCGTTCCTTTGAGCGTGAATAGGGCAAACGAAACCAATCTGTTCTTCCTGAACATCGTTTTCTTGAGATTTAGTCGAAGACCAATCTTTCCACACGCTTTATGCTCGAGTGTTTCTGGAGACAGACGTCTCTCGGTGACAATCGTACTCTCAGCTTTCATAGCACTAACGTGAGGATGTTCAATAAACCAATCGTATTTCTCGTCGACGTTGTCGACAACGGCATCTTCCCAACAGCCGACTAATGGAGTTTGACGTCTTTTGGTGACTTTCCAACTCAGCCTTCATGGCGCTAACATGAAAATGTTCAATGAGCCGATCGTATTCCTCATCGATGTTGTCGACAACGGCAATCGAAAAGATCTGAGTAGCATTCGTGGATGATTTTCTCCATTGCCTTTCTGGACGCTGTTATTGTTCCGTCTGGGCGTCGGAGTGCAATCATCTTGTTCTTGTAGTTGGAGAAGCTTCGGCGGGCTTTGCTAATGCTTTTCCCAGCCTATGCAGCTTCGACCATTATTGCTGCTCTTCTCTCTTTAAGATCTTCTTTTATCGCCTGTCTGCATTGTTTCGCAAGTTCGGACGTTAGTTCGCGATTGCCTGCAGCTTGTGCGATTCCACGCTGACGTATTAGCTCAAGAGTTTCTGGAGTTTGACGTCTTTTGGTGACTTTCCAACTCAGCCTTCATGGCGCTAACATGAAAATGTTCAATGAGCCGATCGTATTCCTCATCGATGTTGTCGACAACGGCAGCTTCCCAACAGCCGACTAATGAGTTGGATAAGTCCCAGTTTATGGTGGTTCTGGGACACCGGTTTTTGAATTTAGCCGATTTTTCTCCTTTCCGTGAAAAATAAAATCTTGCACGAAGGAGACGGTGGTCTGATCCCGTATAGACTTTTGAAACAACAGCGACATCGGTTTGGTAAAGCTTTCTATTTACTATGATGTGGTCTATTTGGTTATGGTACTCTCCATTGGGAAATTCCCACATCCAGCATTGACGGTGAGGCTTCTGGAATTGCGAGTTAGCGTGGATGGTCTTGGTCGCCATGATAAACTCAGAGAGCCGCTCACCCTGTTCGTTCAATTCTAGTCCGTGGGTCCCAATGTGACGTTCCTCTGACGATCTTCTTGGTCCAGTTTTGCATTGAAATCTCCAATGATGACCTTGAAGAATGTATGGTCTTCTGTGTAGAACCTCTCCAAGTCCATGTAGAACGCTTCGATTTTTTCTTCGTCACAATTTGATGTTGGCGCGTAAACGACGAAGATTTTCAAAGCCGGTGTTGATCCACACCTTTTTAATCGTAAACGTACGATTCGGGTTGTAAGCTATTCGAATGAATCGATGTTCATGTACAAACTCGTGTTGACGAGAACACCGACACCGCCTACACCTCTACTGTTGCATGTTCCGAGGAACAGTTCTTCTCCAGTGTCATAGACAGCGTTGAATGGGTGGCGTCGTCTCGTCTCGGCCAGGCCGATGACGTCGTACCGTAGAACGCTTCGACTTCTTCTTCGTCATAGTTTGATGTTGGCGCGTAAACGACGAAGATTGTCGAAGCTAGTGGTGATCCACATCTTTTTAATCGTAAAAGTCCAATTCGGGTTGTAAGCTGTTCGAATGAATCGATGTTCATGGACAAACTCGTGTTGACGAGAACGCCGACACTGCCTACGCCTCTACTCTCGCATGTTCCGCATGTCATCAACCACATGCGACTATAATCAGCTGTTCTAACCTTCCTCATTGGAAGTCATGTAAAAAAGCGGTGAGTTTTTTCGAGAAGCTGTTGATCATGTAATTGCCATAGAGTTTTTCGTCTTTTGGTAAGTGTTACTGAGCGTGTGTAGAACCTCTCCAAGTCCATGTAGAACGCTTCGATTTTTTCTTCGTCACAATTTGATGTTGGCGCATAAACGACGAATATTGTCAAAACCAGTATTGATCCACATCTTTTTAATGGTAAACGTCCGATTCGGGTTGTAAGCTATTCGAATGAATCGATGTTCATGTACAAACTCGTGTTGACGAGAACACCGACACCGCCTACACCTCTACTGTTGCATGTTCCGAGGAACAGTTCTTCTCCAGTGTCATAGACAGCGTTGAATGGGTGGCGTCGTCTCGTCTCGGCCAGGCCGATGACGTCGTACCTTATCATTCTTGCTTGCATGAGCAAGTCCTCTATCGAGGACTCGGATGCAAGTGTAGGTGCATTGTAGGTACAGATCGTCACCATAGTTCTACTAGTTCGAGTACTCTTGTTTAAAATAAAGTGGCTAGTAATTTTTTTGGTAACATAAGCAGCATTCAATATTGGTCATACATTGGGAATATCCAAGTGTTATTATCGTTTTTTAATCGGTAAGCGTAGCGGCTAAAGATTCGGCGTCGTCAACTTCTTCGAAAACAGAGTGATTCAGATGCATTCACTTTTTTTTAGCATGGTTACTGTATATGGAGGGAGTGTTGAATCCAGTGGAGAAGGGCACAACACGAATGATGTTCGTGGAAAAGTGATTTTACCTGTCTCTGCCAAGCGCAGCTTATGATTATGAAGGATCTACACCGAACTTGGATGATTTTTTTTTCTTTACACGACCTGTCTCTCAAATCTGCTGTGAGGATTCTAGCACTTTCTGCATTCGATTTGTTTTCTCGTATCCATCATTCGCGAAAGTCTTGCAACTTTTTATGTGTTTTGTGCTCCTGGTTGAGGATTTTCCTTCCGTCACGAGCGTTGTTGAATGCGGTCGAGTCGATTTTCAATAGAGTCCTCAGAGAGCCCGTTTCGACCGTTCCCGCTTGGATTTCAGACAGTGATTTTCCCAGAAAATTCTGGTATCAATTTCATGACTCCGGAATTAGGCGGCCTGGCGATCTGTGGGGTCAAACCAGCACCGTGATTGCGATGATCAGTGTCACTAGTACTGTGCCACCCGCCACCTCAAGTTGAATAGTCGAGCTTTTACTATGTCATATTCATATTTGTGACGTTATAACGAAACCGTCACAAGTATATACAAACAATATTAGTAGAAAATATTAATACACGAAGTTATATGGATATTAAGATGGTGTGAAGCCATCACCACCAACTAGGAGAAATAACAAGACGGTTGATGTCAGTTCATACAGTGCTTGGAAAACGTGAGAGTCACTATTGGTATTGTGAACTCATCCGAAAGTTCCATTTATTTTAAATGACTCATCCTGCTGACATGAAATGATTACACCTGGAAGTTCCCTAAGATATAGGATAGTTCATAGCTAGCTGCCATCCAAAGAAATCCGTTTTTTTTTTGGATATCTGGGTGGTGATTTTGAGGTGGTCGAGTTGATTCTCCTTAACGTTCTAGTGTACCAGAGATAGGGCCATCCCACTTAGACTTGGACTGCTAGAAGTGAACTGTTATCAGACAACTCTAGTACCGTTTTCGCAAGTGCGGAGGGATGAGAGAATTGGCGAGCCTGGGAGGGGTTGAAGCATCACCGTGCTCGTAATGAACTTCATGATAGCTAGTGCGCCATTCGCATGCGAACATAAAATAATAATGAGTAATAATATAATAGCGATATGAATACGTTGTTTTATTGTTCAGCAATCGCGAGATTGTTATACAGTATACATTTACTTCCATAGAAAAACACACAATACAATACGACAGTAGCTGACGTTTCGGCTTTTACCTCTGAATACAGCTAGTTAATGTGATTCTTAAATAAGTCCATCTATTTTGTAGGTGGCTCCCAACGGTTTACCGCCTCATCGTGGCTGAGAAGTGTTCCTGCGTGTAGGGATGCGATATACAACGGGGAGATTCATTCCTCTGGCAGAGTTTCCCAAGCTGAGAAGGAGGCCGGCGTTCTCATCAGAAAAGCCCAGCTAAGAGCAAATCAACACCAGGATTCGCCAACGTCCTGGTATCAAACAAGTCACATGGTGGATGATCTCCCTCTGATCCACAAGAGCGACGAGTTGTGATGACGTGAGGAAGACTTCGCCTAGTATGACTTCCGGACTCCAGGGAACCACAATAGCTAAAACAGCAAGACTCCAAAGAAATAGAAGTCATGATGGAGCCCGCACAACCTTTGAAGACGAGCCATCCGAGTATCCAAATAAGTAAGCAAGTACTTTATAGGAGAGCGTCAGAGAGGAAACATGCACCCGCTTGCAGTTCACTCCACTGTTTTTCTCATTCATTTCTTCTCCTTGGATAGCTGACGTGACGATGTTTTGCCTTCGAAGTATGTATTCCTGGATTTCAAAAGCAAGATAATTTTGCACAGCTCAGTCTGATATAGTGTCTGCCGATTATTTCAGGAAATATTGTTCCAGGGCTCTGTGGATACACATATTCCCCGATGTGATCGAAGCGTCAGCCCGCCTCACTACCACATCGGCGCTCTGGTTAATGCTTCTAGTCAAGAAGGTGAGCGCAGAGTTTTTGGCCCGTCAGCTGATTACTAGCTTCCATGAGACGTCCGAAGAACTTTCATGCTACTCTCCTTCTTGTACACAATTCTTCATCGTTTTCCACTTTCTGTTAACATACTAGGCAAATATACAATTTGATCTCCCTTGTCAGAACCATTAATATCTATTTGCTCGACGCACCACGTTTTGTAACAGACTGCGTTCCTTCTTCGGATTCATGTCCTATTCTGTGCTTTCTTTACCTTCATAGAGCTCACTAGGAATTTCCGTTGCTTCATTGACATACCTAGGAAAGGTGTTAGTGTCTTCGGCGAAACCCCAAAGTTTGTTAGGATTCTACCAAAAATGTGTATAACCTTTTCATCTTGGTCGAGTAACTTCATTATCTACTATAACATGATGGCGAATTGCTCCGGCGACATGGTATCGCTCTGTTGGATCATTATTTCTATTACGATGGTTAGTCGATGGAATGATCGTAGTCTCTTGGTGCATTTGCGACAGAAGCCAACAAGAGTTCTTATAGAAGCCAGATCCAGTAGTTAGTGACACAGGCACTGATTGGATTACATGAGTTTCGACGCTGTCTAATGGTCTTTCGCAATCGAGAAACATTAGAACCAAGGGCAGATAGTATTTTAAACAGATCAGAATTCCCATCTAAATCCTGTTTGCTCCAATGGTTGATCTGTTGTGTATTGCTTGATAAACAAGATATGAAAGTCCTCGTGAAAAGCTAAACAAGCGGCAATTTCGTGTGGTCCTGAATTGCACTTTCCTTCATTCCTGGAATAGAAATTTTCCGCTATAGCTCGTCAACACGGTTGTCGTCATGTCTTCTTTCTGAATGAGGAGCAGCTAATCAAACATGTGGGAGGTAACTCCGTTTTCAAACCATTCTTGACGGTTTTTCTACCTATATTGATGTATGTTATGAGCAGTCGTGTAATGTGCTCCGCCGTTTGCAGTAGGATCAAGCATCAGTTCTCTTTTTTCTCGAACGGCTCCTCCACCATGGTGATGATGCGATCCGAATTTCTTCGTTGAACAATTGACGCATGTCTTATAGGATTATCCAGATAGCGCGAGGTTATTACGGAGTTCATCATTCGGCGAATGTTTCGAAGTCTAGCAGTCTAAAGAAATATACTGTTTTCCTGTTGAGCGAACACGAGGGAGGTTGTTGATAGCAAGATTTATTCAGTGCAATGCTGGCTAACGCTTCAGCGGTTTCGCCTTCTTAAAAGCTTGGAAGTCAAATTGACATGCAATCCATTCAGTAAAAAATATGGTGACCTCAGCAGAGAAAACGTAATGCGTAAACGATTATTCCCATAGTACCACTTACCACTTTATACCACTTTGTTAACTTTTTTATTTAATGCTTATTACAATTTTTTACGGCAGAGTATTATGCGTGGTACAACCATAATGATACTGAGATATTTGCAAAACTCCGGACCACAGGTGTCTCCTGCTATCGCTCTATTACCCCTTCTGGGGGCAAATGCATTAACCAACACACCATGCGGGTCCCTCGTTTTCTTTATCTCTCAGTTAGTTCTATCGATCAGTGCCACCAGCAATCACCCGTCAACGAGACTGATCTGTGTAGCCCAAATCGGCAATGAACCCAGTTAACCAGCCATTGTGGCAATGATCTATAGAACTAGGTGATAGACAGGCGGAAAGAAGAACACGCATGGTGTGGTTGTGAACGCGTTAACCGCCGGAAAGTGTAATAGCGCGTTCGTTCCCAACCGCGGACACCTGCGGTCCGGAGTTTTGCAAATATCTCGGCATCATCGTGGTGGTTGTATCACTCACCACTTTGTTTTTGAGTTCAAAAATAAATCTTATTATTAACAACGTCGTATTTGCTCATCAAGAAAACAGTACATTATTGATTAGTGCCGAGAGCAAAAGAAAGTCGGTCTTTGGATTTCTTAAAGAAATATATGATTATTCATTCCGAAGTTAGGTGAAAATCGGTTTAGAAAAGTATTACTTCTCCTTATGCAGGCACAGCTTTTCAGTCTCTCAGTGAACAGCTCGCACTCGATCGAGTGCTCCTTAACCTGCTAGTCATATGAGGAAAAAATTTCGTTCCAAATTAATCATAACACAGACGGTACGGCTCCTACCTCTTGGACGGTGATAGACGTGTATACATCAGGTTATGGAGAAATTGGATCTTCGTATGGAGAAAACGGTGGTCAGATGTGTGTTTTATGCTGACACTGTGAGAGTGTCAAGCACCTACTACCGTTTGTGAGCACCCACGATCGATCTCCACATGAGTCTTATCGCTGGGATACTGCCATGCCATGTCCAATGGTGATTTTAACTCTTTCTTAAACAGTGATCTTCAATGGTAGAGACATGCTGTGTACAGCAATTTGAAGATACGATTTCCACCCTCATTTCATTGCTCTATCTTTAATGTTTTGCCGATTTCGCTTCCAATAACCTTCAATTTTTCGACTTTATCCACTTTCACTGACCGTTTCTAATTTGAGGATGATGTCTGCGAGAAGTGATTTGTAGGAGTTTTCAACGTGGATCATTTTTTTCCGACTGATCCAGCGTATGAATCAATGAGATCGACAACAGGGCGCTGTAGAACAATGCTTGGGCCACCGATTTCTGTGATGAAATCTATTCTCCGTGAATGACGAGAGTCCCGTCTTTTAATTGACCTCTGTCGGTTTTCATGTCTTTTTTTGTCCTGTCGAGTCAATCCATGGAACTCTATGCGACCCGTGGCTTCAGGAAGACGTGAAGATGGACATTTTAAGAATAAAACGATACATATTTATCCTATCTACTTGCATGTTTGAATAACTCCAGTTTATGAAGGAGTGTTATGGATCGTCTCACAGTTCCTAGCTAAGGAGCTTGTAGATGGTTTGGTGTAATTTACCACACTTCTCTGGACTCTACATTTTCCTTATTATTCACTGTCGATACTGTGTTGTTCGTATAGCGCAGTGGTTAGAGGTACTTCGTAATACACACGTCGTATTTGGTTCGATCCCTGCCTTATCAAACCTTTCATCACTCTGGGATCGCCACGTTGGTATCAGACTTCTCTGGGCGGATAGCAGCATCCGCTGAATATATCGATAGGCAACCATGAGTCATTGCATAGGCCAGATATGCATTCAACCACCTTTTGATGAAGTCGAACGTATGGCACATCCCTCACGGAATGATCAACGCCGAGAGCTTCATTCTTTATCTTTTGTCGATATTCGACCGTAGTGGATTCTGACCGGCAGTGGGAGGTTTCTTCTCCGAGCCAGCTGGCCTATGCGACTTCATCGCCGATTGCCGTCGGCATCCTGTCCGTCCGGGCTTTCCATTTCGGTGCCGGATCGATAAGTCCTCGTCGATGGCAGTTAGTGAGTGCTTCTGTGTCGCTCTCTTATTCCAGCTTATTTCTCAATTCATTCTCTGAGAAAACTGACGTCATTCTTGTTCAGTATATTCTAAAGTTCTGGAAAAGCAGTAGGTTCTTCCATATCATGTATTACATTCATCTACCATAATCAATCGTAGTATGTTCTTTCATTGAAATTGACCAGCATCCAACACCGAGCATTATTCTTACTCCTTTCAACTCTTCGCTTGCTTCCTAAGTCTGTCAAGCTTCTCACTCTTTTCTTTTTAGAAACCCAGTCTTTTTTTTTTGGCGAAGGATATTGTTGTTTTCTTCAGCTGGATCCCTACTAATTAACCACTTAATTGGATATTGATTTTGGAATGACCCGGGAGAGATCTACTGCAACCTCAGAATCTGCTTCAAGTTCTTTTATAGTTCCCTTTCATTCATTATGACGAGTCTTAGTAATTTATTGTTACAGAAACGAAACCTCTGGGAGAATCCATTAAGCTTTGGTTCTTCTGATTCTCTGAATTCGTTCCACAAATCCAACTGATCCTGGACAAAATCCTTGAATTCCTTCCATTACCAATACTTTTTTTAAATAATATTTTCATTTTTCACTTTATCGATTTCTTTCCTCTATGACGAGAAATTGGCCTCTATTTACTTTTTCTGAGGCTAAGGACACCTCTCATAGGCAATGTGACTTGATTATTTTCCTCTCTATAACAATCACATTTATTTACTTCCTGTTCGTACAATTTATTATTATTGTTATTATCAATATTAATATGAGGTGCGTATAGTGTAATGGTTAGGGGTGCCCTACAATACACATGTGGGCTTCGGTTCGATCCATCGGCTTAGGCTAGCTAAGTGTCCCATCTTTCTGTAGGCGGACAAAATATTATCACACTTTCTCGGAAGCGCAAAAACACTGATTTGATGCATCGGTTGCTTATAAGAAGTCACTATATAGGCCACATACGAATTCAATAAATTCTAAGCTGCTACAAAGGACTCGAATGAATGGTGCCTTTCTAAAGGATTGCTCAACACCTAGTGCTTTGTCCTTTATGCTTTTTCTTCTCATTTATAACATAATGCCATATTTGAACACTGGTAACAAATGGTGTCTTTTCTTTTTTTTTCCTAGTTGTAGTACGTTCCCAAGAATTACGCTCACTTACGTAAACTTGGATCGGTCAGTTACGTGGAGCGTTTCCAGGTGACGGATGGATCGCCGGGTCTAGATGCGAGGCCGTACTTACTGTTCTGGCTCATTCTGGATTCGATTTTCTTGGGCCGAGCGCCTGCTGAGGCAGGCAATTTTCAGCCACAACGATTCCCTCTAGAGAATACAACCCACTGAGAAACGAATCCTACTGTAAGAGTCCAGGACGGGATGACATCTGTCACTCATTTGTTGTCGGCGCCGTTTTAACGAGGTAATAAATGTGCCTGATTAAAACAACCATGCGAAAGTCGTCACTGAAACATGAAAGAACAACGAATAGGTTGCCGAAAGAAGATTCTATCGACGACACATTATGGATTGGACTTGAATCTGGCTAACCTATGGATGATCTAATTAGGAAACTTGAAGAAAGCGGAATTCATCGTCTTTGCAGGGTTTCCATCTATTTTTTGGATATCGTATTAGACTTCTCCGACTAGAAATTATTGTAGTTGGCCTCAAGTGGTTCAGTAGCTACGCTAGGTGGCCTGTGACATATTAAAGACTTGTCAGAAGTGAGCATATACGTGTACGGGTTTCATAGCTGGATTTTAGGTTGCCTTTTTTGCTAATATCGTTGTCGTCCAATAAGAAGCATAGTCACAAAGCTGCAACCACCTCTCCAATCCGCAGCTGTCCGCGGATACGTGGGCTTACAAAGCGTGGACGCCCTGGTACGGCTTTCCTGGTCTTCAAGGAAAAAATCTTCGGAGTATAATACACTTAGCTGCAAATGCAGTTGCAGTCGATCAATTTGTTTTAGAACCGAGCGAACCTAGCACTACTCATGAAGCCTTGAGTTTCTTTCGAGAAATGCTTTTTATCGTTGCTTTCCTCTTCTTGGCAAATTGTCTGTTTAACCGGATTTTATGGTGTTCCTGAACAAAAAATGCAGTTATCGCTTCTGTCTTTCTTAACGTATTTGCTAAACCATAGGGTTTGTTAACATATGATGCCATTTTTGAGATTAACCTTATCTTAAGACTGTATTTCTGTGCTTTTCCTTGAATATTGAAGTGCAAACTGAGACCTTAAAGAGGCTACACATTTGGAAAGGTTAGAGGATAGCTCTGAACGTTAGTAGAATCGTAAGGAAAAGGATCGCAGGTGACGCGCTTCCATCGAGGTCAGTCATTTGTAGATTATCCTTTTTTGTCCTCTCAGCGAGGATCAGGATTTATGTCGTAGCATTATGGATAAATCGATAATAAATAAGGCAGCTGTTCATCTTTCAATAATTCAGTGCTTTTTTCTTAAACAGAAAAGAGCTTGTTAATAACAAGCTTTATTCAATAGTGGCTGACCTCTTTAGTGCCTGGAAAGGTCAAACTGACACCCAGTCTACTCAGCACGTACGTGATGGGATCCTTCGACGTGGTCGCCTTTACACGTGCCGGCCGAATGACTCCGTAATACAGGGCATCCGCGGGTTCATTATAGAACACGAAACAGCTATAATCATGTGTGACTTCTCGGTTCAGCAGCTTACGGCGTAGAGCGTGTGAAGACGGCGTTGGCCAAACGGGTAGACCACTTTCCGTTCGTAGAGAAGAGTATCTTCTTGAGAAACACAGAGTGGAACGAAACAGTCCGTTAAGCACGAATAGGGCAAAAAGATATAATGGAGAAGATTTTGAAGTAAAACTCACTATCCTTGCTTACGAATACAAAGCATTAGTGCGTAAAATTCTTGGGGCGTTTTGAATGTATTCAAAAGATTCTGAAACAAACCTCTAAGAGGAGCCATTGTGACTACGCGTGACCTAGTGCCACACCTCAAACTGATTTTTAACTTGGGCCATTCATATTCCTCAGCCATGTAAAATTCTGTGCGGCTGGTCTCTAACAATAACTGGGGAACTTATGGGGAACAAAATGGCTCTGAAAAGGCGAGGTTGCCAAAACGTCAGTCGCGTTGCTCAAATCTTGTCGCTAACAATCTCGTGTGTGCTCAAGAACAAAGCAGAAAGCCGTTTCTGAAAATTGTTCTTAGTTCACTAACGCAACACGTCGTGCATTTGAGGCCGATAAAGAATATAATAGAGGGTTTAGCCTTTGTCAAAGGTTACGACATCCATTCGATTCCATCCGTCGCAACCTAGAGTTGATTGAATGCATATCTGTCTTTTAGAATGACTTGCGGTGGGCTACCGATGTTTCAGTTCAACGATACTATCCTCCAAGACAAGTCTAGCAGCATTTTGCAGACCTCGGGGGAACAGAAGGCTAGATAAGTCCACGTTACTCGATCGATCAAGGCTCTCGTGTGTATTGCGAAACAGCTCTAACCACTTCTCTACACGCGCTCGTTGATGCCTATGCTTGTTCGAAATCGGCAAAACTGTTACAGTCATGCTGTGAAATACACAAAAGGACTGAACAGCGTTCAGTAACTGCGTCAGTCAACAACGTGTGGCGTTTCCATCCGCCATTGGTATCATGCAGTGCTTTTGCAGCTGAGAACCATAACCTTCAACGTTTAAATGCTACAGGAGAAAATGTTCTGTCACCGACATTGGACGTCTTTTCTTAACATTCTACCGTACCTGGCATTTTCTAGTAGAATCACGACAGCGAACCACAGTTTGGCAATTGGTCGTTTTATTGGTACGTGCTTAATAAGATTTTCCCTAAAATTTGGTTATCATGGGCTCCAGATAGCTTTGAAATGTGGCACTGTGACCATGTAGATCCTACACAGTCTTCAATAGAAAGGATTTTTTTCTTATTGAAGGACTGTTTTTCCAAAAAAAAAAATCACTTTAGACATATTTTTTTGTATTTTTGTGTTTACCAATGGTTTTTTGGTCAATTTTCCTCCTGTTTAGCAATATATTGTAGGAGGTTTTCAGAACACTTGAATGTACCTGGGAAATCATTTCTGGAAGTGATCGCCAATTTTTAATCCATTTCATATGGGTTAAAGCGCATAGAGGATAAAGCGCTCGGCGCTGGTCAATATCAAAGGGGTGCCCTATGCATTCGACTCTATTCATAGCACTGCAGAATTAATTGAATGCAAATCTGGCTTACGACTCTGGCATTTTCTAATAGAATCACGACAGCGAACCACAGTTTGGCAATTGGTCGTTTTATTGGTACGTGCTTAATAAGATTTTCCCTAAAATTTGGTTATCATGGGCTCCAGATAGCTTTGAAATGTGGCACTGTGACCATGTAGATCCTACACAGTCTTCAATAGAAAGGATTTTTTTCTTATTGAAGGACTGTTTTTCCAAAAAAAAAATCACTTTAGACATTTTTTTTTGTATTTTTGTGTTTACCAATGGTTTTTTGGTCAATTTTCCTCCTGTTTAGCAATATATTGTAGGAGGTTTTCAGAACACTTGAATGTACCTGGGAAATCATTTCTGGAAGTGATCGCCAAAAAATTTGGTTATCATGGGCTCCAGATAGCTTTGAAATGTGGCACTGTGACCATGTAGATCCTACACAGTCTTCAATAGAAAGGATTTTTTTCTTATTGAAGGACTGTTTTTCCAAAAAAAAAAATCACTTTAGACATATTTTTTTGTATTTTTGTGTTTACCAATGGTTTTTTGGTCAATTTTCCTCCTGTTTAGCAATATATTGTAGGAGGTTTTCAGAACACTTGAATGTACCTGGGAAATCATTTCTGGAAGTGATCGCCAATTTTTAATCCATTTCATATGGGTTAAAGCGCATAGAGGATAAAGCGCTCGGCGCTGGTCAATATCAAAGGGGTGCCCTATGCATTCGACTCTATTCATAGCACTGCAGAATTAATTGAATGCAAATCTGGCTTACGACTTGTTATGGCAATGTATCAAGTCGATGTTTACATCCTTCCAGGCAAATCTGCTAGTGGTTTTCCAACCCCGAAAATATAGAATACTTGGTGTCCGAAAGCGCGGAATCCAACTAACGACCACGTGTGCATTACATGACACCGCTGACCACTAACCTAACACGCAACATACCTACACCACCTCCTATCACCCCTATCCTATCCTATCCTCCTACTATACATCAAACAGTAATTCGTTATTTACGCGTTTTTTTAAAAAATGCTGGTAGGGTCGCTTTGGTTTTGATGCATGAGTGAAGTGTGTTTGAGTCCTGGGTGGAAGAATATGGTATGGTTGATTCGCTGTTGTAATAAGGCTATCTGTGTTCGAGGCAGCTGTATTAAATCGGTCGGCTAAATTAGTGACCATGCATTGACATAAACGTTCCCTTTTATTGCTATTGATTTCTATAGGAAACGTCGTAGAATTATTACCACGTCGGAAAACCCGTACACATGGAGCTAGTCATGTTACCAGTCGAATTGTAGAATTAAATTAAGCAATGTTGTTATGACATCTGATATTTGTTCTTCCAATTAAGCTTGTGACGGCGAAAGGTTTAGAAGCGCACTGCGATACACATGCACTTGGTTCGAGCCGCTCTCACACCCTGGATTCACCAACACTACTATCCGTGCGAGGTTGACAATTTGGTACTACACTTGTCTGAGAGGGGAACAGCACCGTTTAGATACGGTAGGATTGTATAAGTCATTATGTACGCCATATATACATTCACTCACCTCCAACGATGCTTGTTGAAGTCGAATTCATTGCGCATCCCCACGGATGGAACAACGCTCAAAGCCCTAATTTTACGCATTAAATTAGATGCGTGACGCACCCTGACGCATAAAGGATTGATCAGTGCTGAACACTAAGTAACCTTAAACCTTAGTACTTTAAAAGGTATTGTGCAGCTTAAAAATGATGAGGGTTCCAGAGATGTGAAACACTACCTGCGTTATATAAGAACAAATGGCCAGAGAAAAAACATTTTGGGGAAGTTGATAAAAGTTGCATTTTTGCAAGTGAGCAATTCCATTTTCTTTTCTTTTTTCTCTATGTATCCACATACCTTCAATGATTCGTCGCCGTCCTTCGCGTTCATTTTCTATGCGATTTCCGACGACCCACTGCTGTTGTCCCTAGAAAATGTGGCGATCAGGTCAATGTCTCGAAATGTCATCTAGGGCTTATCAGACGACTACACCAATTTTATTTATATCGTACACCGATCACAATTAGTATATTCGTATAGTTTTATAAAATGATTTTAAAAACTCAAATATTGAAACTGAGAGATTTCGTAATGGAATGGTGAATGAATATCTGAAACGATTATGAAAGGATGAAAGTGAAACTCATAAGTAAAGTGGTTGCCCACTCTTTGTTCACTGAACGGAAATAACATCTCCAGACTTTATTGGATACTGGATATTGATTGCACTGCAATAAAATAATTGTAGGCAGGTTTAGCGCAGTGATAATAGGTGGTGTCTTGCGGACATGTTCGCTGGTTCGATCCCTTGTCGTGAAACAACCAAGGTCTCTCTGGCATTGGCAAAGGCCAAAGATGCATTCAATCACCTCTACGCCGCTTATAATGGAGTTGAGTGTGCTGCGCAATCCCTAGGGAATTGGTCAACGCCAAACGGTTTAAGCATTTACTCTTATTCATTACGGTAAAACACTTTCAAAGCGAACAACCTAAAGAATTTCAGCGTTTTCCAACTTTTCTTCATGGGTCGAGCACGTCGCTGAGATCTCATTGAGTTCTTTTTTGCAGTGTTTCTGTTTTTTGGTGGCTAACCTGAAGTTCGATCAACGATCATGAAAGCCTTTAGTGTCTTGATGCGCATCATCGAACCAACGACATCATATTTTATTCTAACTTCTTCACCGTGGGAAAAATTTTATTGTCGTTCTTTCAGGCTTCCGGGCTTCTGTCTTCACTAGCTGGTCATTAAATTTAACAAGTAACACTACATCTTTGCGTTCAATACGTACTTTCTGCGTCTCGATCACCCTCCACTCTTATCCACTCACTAGTAGAGGACAATGGTGTACACCATCAGATAAAATGTTATTACTTTGTAGACTTCCAATCCTCATTTCTTCTCACATATACTTCACTTCATATCATTGAAGGATTAGTGGTGGGGCTCATTAGTAAATGTTTTAATCTGTACTGTTTAGCTGTCAAATCGCTCAATAGTCTCTGTTATGCTCTAACATCAGTGTTTATTCATCTGTTTCGTTCTAACAATGTAAAATCGTCGTCCAATAGTACGAATCCGATTGAATCCCATTACGACTGCACTTATCCTGTTTCCAGTGGATATCTGACTGAGTGTGTCTGATTTCCAACCATGTTCCTCTCCAATTCGGAACTCTTTCCTGTTTTTTCTCTACGTTATTCGTTTTCACGTATTCTGAGATTTCTACATTGCTATAACTTTCACATTGTTCTTCTTATAACTGAATCTTGCTGCTCATCCCTAACGCTGTGTTACCAATGCTTTTAGTTTTTTTGAGTTCAGAAATGTAGGAAAGGATCTCGACTTGAGAAGAAGCAGTTGTTTTTGAAATGTGTGCCAGAAAAGTCAAGAAAAGCTGGCACAATAAGTAACGAAATGAATCTGAATAAAATTCTACAGTGGTTGTTTTCTATGAGCCTTTCCTATGTGAATGATTTCGGCTCGCTTAGTCTCGAAGCTACGTGGCGCGTCTTCGGACAACGGATAGCATTTTTCAAAAAGGAAGAAGTTACCTTTGACTTCCATTGAGGTGCAGTTAAATAGGCTCTTCTGTTTGTACCGGCTACATGGCAATGACTCATTTTTTACAATTCTTTACAACTTTTTATTTACCGCCTATTATGCTTTCTTTGTAGGGTATTATGTGAAATTCAACCACAATGATGCTGAGATATTTGCAAAACTGAGACCCCAGGCCAGATTCCGCCCCAGGCAAGGGGAATCACGGGTTCAGATCTGGTCTGTGTTTTAATTTTTGCGAATATTTCAGCATAGTTGTAGCTTTATAGCTTACAATCACCAAGTTCGTTTCAAATAGGGTGCGTAGTTTCGGTGTTTTCTTGCAGGATGGTTTTATGTCGTAGTAACGTCGTCCTGTTCGCTTGTAAATCATAGATTTCGTAGGCTGACCATGATGAATTCAGCATTCCAAGCCTAATATGCTTGATGCTGAAATTGCGTTATGCAGCTGCTTCTTCGAATTTCGTAACGACAAAGCATTGATCGGCCGGCTCTTTATGTCTTTATATTGGACGCTGTCAAGATGTGCACACAACTCGTACTAAAACCATTTCGTGCGAGTTTTTCGGATGGGGCAGTCCAGTCGTTGGCGTTAGGTCTTCGGTCTACTTTGTAAAGTACGGGTACTGCATATAACCTGCATTTTCAAACAACGTTTTGAGAAACTACCCCAAAGGTTCGTTTTCCGATTATTCTTCAGCTCGTTTCAGCTTCTTATCTGGCGCGCCGCGCTACACCCTCCCATTTTTGCCCTCTGAATCTTTCCTTTTCCTTTTTTTAAAAACCATTTTTCGTAGGTTATCTAACAGAACAACTTACAATCAGTTTCTCCAGATGTTATGCTACTACTGTAAGATAGAAACAATTACAATCCTTTCCACCATTTTATACTCACTACTGGTCTCTATTTGCTATGGAAAGAAGGCACTTATAAGTTGTTCATTTTATTTATGATATACTCTAAAATTCAATTTCGAACTTGGAGGTGTCCAGGTGCATCCGATGAGAGGATGAAATTTCTGAGCTATAGATTCGCCGTCATTGCTTGACTACCCTAGTTTCCAGCAGTAACACTTCCACAACTTTCTTCACTCTGGTCAATCCGAAATGCAACTTATATAGTCACGTTAAGAGATACTGCAGAGAATTTTTCTCTTTTCCTTCAATAACTGTCAGTGGCTCTTGTTTTGTGATTTGTTATAAATCTCTACTAGTAATCCTAGTAAGCTTGAATGAATATAGCAGATCAGCTTATACAGCTACATAATGTCACAGTAGATAAACATTCGTCTTCTTTTTCCTTCTCTTCGTTGATACTACCTCATCTTTTTCCTTTTATCCCTTTCCTGCACTGTTTTCGTATATTCATTCTCACATTGAAAATCACTGGAATCCATATATCTTTTGATCGCGTTAGCCGTTCTTGATATCAGCTTGATGTGAAATTTTGATAGCTTCATTAGCATTGACATGAAACCGGATCTTGCGAAGATGAAATGTCCACGGAGATGGTAACGCCTTATTTTACATTCGCTTAGCTTTTTCTTAATATATTCTTTCATAGTGGAACTCAGCTACTGAGCCAATGTACGTGACATAGCGCGAATGTAGAACATAACAATCGAGCCAGTTTAGGACATAGTTGCTGAGCCAGCTACTAGGCTAAAGTGGAACATAGCCGTTTAGTTCAAGTGGACCATAGTTACCGAGTTAAAATGCGAAGTAGCTATTAAGCAAAAACGGGCAGTATCTACCAGGAACAGTGTAGAATGTCACTACTGAGTCAAGCCAGGATACAACGGCCTAGCGTTAATGAATCAGCTACTAGACCAATCAAGTACTTTAAGGTGTTCGAGCTTGTAACTTAGAAATAACTTTGCTTACGATAGTGGAACATTCAATTTCGCTTTATTTGACGAATTGTAGTCGTTCTTATGAGGTCTCTTTTTCATTTTTCACGGACTTTAGCAGTTTCTTCGTTAAAAATGTTAACTAAGAAAGGATAAAGGATAAAGCCTCGGCGTTGATCAATCTCTTTAGGGATGCGCCATGCATTCGATTTCATTAAGCATCGTTTGAAGGTGATTGAATGCATATATGGCCTTTGAAATGACTCGCGGTGGTCTGCCCATGTATCGGGCCAGTGCTGCTATCCTCCCAAAGAAGTCTGGTACCAATTTGCCGAGCCCGGAAGGATTGAAGGCTTTATGAGCCACGGGCGAGGGGATCGTTTCCATGAGTGTGTTGCAGGGCGCCTCCGACCACTGCGCCACACGCACCCTTCAAAATAATAACTATGCTCTAAAATTTAAAGCGTTTCGTGTTGTTCGCGGTTCCTTAATATTTTCGATTTGATTTGGAAAAGTTCGAAAACAATTATGGACTAGAATAAGAACGTGAGAATATTTTAACTAAAACTGGTCATCATCATGGACGATTATATTTTTTTTTTGCCTTTAATTTCATGTCTAACCAAAGTCCACAGTCCATGGTACTACGAAAATGACCATTGAGTAGAAAGTTTATGTAGTGACAGAAAAGAAAATGATTCATCCACACAAAAGAGCGAATTTCACAATCCCGCCAGAATCCCTAGTGTCATTTATATCCTATTCTCGAATTCGTCTTCCCGATGAATAAATCTGAATTTGACTTCTATGTTATTACAAACGGACCGACGAAGAATACAGTTTTTGTTTTTCTCTTCATTTTTTATCGATTGACTCAATCGATCGATTTAACCCCGGAGCGACAGTATGGGCTTATAAATTTGTTGTTCTCTTTTTTTTTACAGCAATCGCGAGGTTGTTATTCAGCACACCTTTCCTTTCTTACAAATATAACACATACAATACAACAGTAGCTGACGTTCCGGCAGTATCGTCTTCTTCGGAGCTTGGAAGGGTACACTAATATGTATTCTACTAGTTCAAACGCTTCAACAAGGCAAACAGAAAGATGAAAATCTGTACAATCTGTACGTGTAATTACACGATCACCGGCTTCTCGAAAAACCCACCGCTTTTATCTGTTTTCCACCAATGAGGAACTGCCGCTTATAGTCGCACATGGTTGATTACAGCACAACCGCACATGAAAAATCAGGTCTAAGATACGGGGCTTGATCACGCGTTATCTCAGGGCATTCTTCCCTGCTATTCATTGTCGGATTTTTGGAATTTATCCAAAAAACCCCAAGAAATTTGAGCGTTGGTGTTTTAATCTCCCGTGCGATGATAGCGACTTTCACTTCAAAATCGTTTCCGCTATGCTTTGGTATCCTACGCGTGCCTTGTTTTGATTTTCGTTTGCTATCTAAGTGTTCTTTTATGCAGATACATAAAGGTCTGCCCATTTCGCCGATATATTTGTCTCCGCAAGTACCGCGAAAATCTGTACAATAATTACACGATCACCGGCTTCTCGAAAAACCCACCGCTTTTATCTGTTTTCCACCAATGAGGAACTGCCGCTTATAGTCGCACATGGTTGATTACAGCACAACCGCACATGAAAAATCAGGTCTAAGATACGGGGCTTGATCACGCGTTATCTCAGGGCATTCTTCCCTGCTATTCATTGTCGGATTTTTGGAATTTATCCAAAAAACCCCAAGAAATTTGAGCGTTGGTGTTTTAATCTCCCGTGCGATGATAGCGACTTTCACTTCAAAATCGTTTCCGCTATGCTTTGGTATCCTACGCGTGCCTTGTTTTGATTTTCGTTTGCTATCTAAGTGTTCTTTTATGCAGATACATAAAGGTCTGCCCATTTCGCCGATATATTTGTCTCCGCAAGTACCACAAGAAATCAGGTATATCGTACCTGAACTTATGCAGTCACCTTCTCTGCCGTAAGGGCAAATTACGTAATTTGGTGTTCCACATAGACGGTCATACCGGCGATTAAGAACCAATTGACGACGTAGAGTATACGGTGGTATTTCAATTATCGCTGCCGATTCCCCTAGATCTGCCCTTCTTAAGCATCTAAACCTATTTCATCGCTAATGAAGGGCAAGATGAACGGGATTTTGTTTCGCCCAAACTCTTCGTTTTGGGGCATCGCTGTCCTTCTAAACCTATCAACTAGCGGTTACATGACAAAGTGGTACCGAAAGCTACGTAACAAGAACATTCTCGTTCATTTCCCTTCTTCCCACCTTTCACATACAAAGAAGGCGCTTGTGAGAAACATGTTTCGAACAGCCACCTCTGTGTGCACAAATAGAGAACTGAAGGAAGGATCGCGTAACTGGCTCTTTTTCCTTACTAGAAGGCAGATAAAAAGCGATGGGTTTTTTCGAGAAGCTGTTGGTCTTCTAATTATCGTTCTGATTTTCACCTTTCCGTTTGCGTTGTTGAAGCGTTTATCCTATTAAATTACATATTAGTGTACCCTTCCAGGCTCTGAGGAAGGCGGTACTGCCGAAATGTCAGCTACCCTTGTGTTGTATGTGTTATATTTGTAAGGAAATAAAGGTGTGCTGAATAATAACCTTGCGATTGCTGTAAAAAAGAGAATGACAGATTTATAATCCAGTGCTGAGGTTAATAAAAAGTCGATCTTGGGAACTGTGTAGACTTAGTTGGTCTCAGCGGTCTGTGTTGAACAGATTCCAGCTATGGTGAACTCTCACTGCATCTCATTGCGCTGTCCTACACCTTTTCTAAAAATTAAATATAATACAAGCGTTAGAAATTATTATAAATAATGAGTACAGATATTTGTTTGTTCTTTTAAGCTTTAAATACTTCTTAAAATTCCTTGAAAGTTTTTTATAATACCGATTGGGATTTCTTTATTGTTAAATACAATTTCGACCATGCAAGTTAAGTCGGTGTATTGAAAACAATAAGAGAATGAATGTAAATATGGCAAAATAAAAGGATTGTGGTCATAGCGGTTATGCGCATGTAGCAGAGATATATATCGATTTCCTTCTTGTGTTATATTTTAAAGGACTGATTATTTATGTCAAGTGAACGATTTTTTTCTCGAATTTTTATTATCGCTGATGAATGATGGGGACGCAAGGGACAATTATTATGCATTCCGAAGAATCCATCGATCTCAATGCGTCTGCTAAGCGGCATCACCGAAGCGGATAACTGCTGCTGCTAACTGACTGAATAGGCAGCGGTATCCGTTGTCACAGAAACGATCCAAAGGCTCTTGGTCAGTGCAAAAGTGCTTTTGCTCAATCTCAGAATTTCCAGTCAAGACTCAAAAGACGCTTGGAATTTGGGTTCAGCCTAAGAAGGATCAATTCGATGAGTGATTAGTGTCTTTTTTTTTTATTTGGTTGCTTGAAATTTCAAGCCTTTTATATGCTTCAATTGCTGTTTTGTTCTCGTTTTTATGCTTTTATAGCACCATGATATTTGTTTTCTTTCTTGGTTGACTTACTTTAGCCTTGAACAAACTATTACGTTTCTTGTCGTTTTTCTTGTCTTTGCTTCATTTCACATCCTTCCTTCCTAGCTTCCCTCTTTCCTTCCTCCTGGTTCTGACTACTTTTTTTCCATCATTTCCTCCTCGTATACTCTCTTACTCACTTCTGCTTGCTTCATCTTCATCGCCTTTCTTTCCTTTTCTTACCGACCACTCTGTTTTCTAAATTTCTAATATTCTGTAAATCAACAGTAATTTTGACTTGTCTTGAAGCTAACCTTATGGGCCCTGTAGTTAATAATGCATGCACCTATCAAAAAATTTCAAAAACTATCTGCATCCATTTCCCAGATCACTCTGTCTGTTGTGGACCATCTCCATTCGTTCACTGGATGCACATTCCCACCGTTGTTTAGATGGAGTCTTTACGATGCATTGGTTCACCATATTATACAACCATGTAAAATTCCTAAAAAGACACTTTTACTTAATCAGATCAGTTGATGGGTTAGGTCGCTTTACTCTAAGTAAAGCAGTCAAGAAGCTTAGCTTCGTTGTTTTGTGATGGTACTGCCATGCGGATGTTCTTGTTTCGTTGCGATTTGCCAACCTCAGACAGACGAGTAATTAAACCGTATATATATATATATATATATATATAAGGGCGCGTGTGGCGCAGTGGTCAGAGACGCCCTGCTGCAATGCGGACAGGATTGATTCCAGCGCCCCTGGCTGACTAAGCCTTCCATTCCTCCTGGGTCGGCGAATTGGTAATCGGTAGGCCACTGTGAGCCTTTTTAAAAAACATATATGCGTTTTATCACCTCCAACTTATGTTTAATGAAGTCGAATGCATGACACATCCCTAAGGGATTTATCAGCGCTGAGAGCTTTATCCTTTTATCTTTTATATACATAATGTTTACATTACAATGCAGTCAGATCGAATATGTATGTACAACAAATTATAAAGCAAATTGGTTCGATGGGGAGTTGTAGCATGGCTAACAAGTTGCACTAACAGTGATGTAAAACGTCATATGATCATAATGGTATGAGATATAATTAGGAAATACTGTTCATGTAACAATATTAGTATAATTACAACAGTGGAACTTGTGGGCAGAGAGCACAATGATAGTGATGTCCATTATCATGGGCATTAGTTCGATTCCGCCCCGTGCCAACCAAGCCTCTCATTCCTCCGGGATCGGGAAATTGGTACGGGGCTTGTCTGGGAGAAAATCACTTTCTGCAATCCAATTGGAAACCCTCCAGCCCGGCTATCTCAGGACTCTGGGGAGAATTTCTCGATGGGCACTCTACGACATTCAAGATTAAACGAAAATCCTTAAGCAGCAGCCGACCGAAGCCACACGTAAAGTTGGAAGGTCTTCGTGGATAGTGGATACGAGGAAACAAATCGAATGTGAGAAGTGCTGAGATCCGCACAGTGGACGTGAAAAAAGAACCAAAATAACGTCAGTATTTCGTGATCACTGGGCAAGAGTGTGGTAGCGAGGACGGGGTTCTTTTAGTAATGAGGAAGAGAATCTACCGAGTGTAGAGTATTCATAAATAGTGCTAGCATTTGAGACACAACACGTAGTGGTTACACGGCCATTGACAATGACTTTAATACGTTGATGAGGCAAGCATATGGAGGCTTTATTTAACATTATTCCGACTTAAATCGAATTAATTGTGAAAGGAGAAGATTAGACGAGAGGCCTAAGTGATGACAAAGGGCGACGGAGATCTGCACATGTCTTTGGAAGGCAAATTGCACTGCTAAGGGGCATGTCTATAAGCATGTCTATGTCTCTATATGTCACGCGAATGACGAAGGGTCAGGTCACAAAGAAATGTTCCCGTGCCTGGTAACATACCCGATGGTTAAGAAGGAATATTAATGTAGGGCACGCACGCGGGCGTTGTGTCAAGTATTTAATGGTAATAAAGGATAAAAATATGTAGCTCTTGGCGTTCATCAATCTCTTAGGGATGCGTCGTGCATTCACCTTTTATAAGCATCGTCTGGAGGTGATGATTGAATGCATATCTGGCTTTTACAATGAATTGCGGTGGCCTACCGATATATTGAGCCGGTGGTGTATCCTTTTAGACAAGTCTGGTACTAATTTGCCGACCCCGGAGGGATGGAAAGCTTGGTGGACCATGGGCGCTGGAATCGAACCCATGTGTATTTGAGGGTGCCTCCGACCGCTGCGCCACTTAATGGTACAGTAGGTTATATGATAGGAAAGACCAATAGAAATACATGATTAGTTGAAAACATGTTGAAATGGAGGATGGGGAATATTTCTGGTGACATTCATTCTCCATGGCGTAGCAGTTGCTTTGGCTACTGTTGTGCCGTGGTCTTATTTAGATGCATGAAAAAGTATCCGGAAACTGTCATCCTCAGAAGAAGTCTTGTCGTAATGTGGGTTCGTTTGCGTTTTAAAGATACATCGTTTTCTCTGCGCATTTGAGCGTTCCCCGGGTGTGATTCTCCTAGGAATCGCGGGATAGCCATGCCAGAGCGTTCTAAGATTTTATTATAAACTATCATCCACTTTTAGGAATTTTGTGAAAGTTGAACCACTGGCACGTTGAACTTTCCGTTTTATTATTTTCCAGTGGAATGTAAACTTGCCGTGGACTCTGTGGTAGAACCTCAGACGACTACGGTTTGAACATGGTACTCGACATCTGCTTCATAGTGTAAATTCGACGAACTAATTGTGGTTCGTTAATTAGAACCATGTGAAATAACATTCATTCACCTTCTAATAAATTTTCGTCCTCCGACCGTCGGTCAAGTGTTCCTGCTTGGTAGCAAATGTTGCAAATCATGAATCTGGTTTAGATAACGTTGCCGCAGTTTGCGGCTTTTCTAACGTGAATCAGTGGAGAATGTTTGTTTCGTGGTTGCGCAGAAGTAAAAGTCCTTCGACAGCCATTTCACGCAATCATTTGGTCAAATGACTCAAATGACAATACAGAGAGGTAGGCTGATGCTCGGGTGAGGTGGAATGGGAGGTGGAGATGATGGGTGAATGCGAGGGTGGATGGTGGTATTAGTGTGTGGCGCATCTGTGACACAGCATCGACCCAGTCCATTCATGACTGGGATCGCCTTTCCCGTTTCAGGCACGAAACGTCAGTCATCCAAATACCTGTCTGGTGTGACATTCTCCCAAGATCGCCTTTTTTCGTCATCCTTCAGAAACTTTCTTACTATATGATTTCTTTTTTGGTGTCTTCTTGTTTTCTTATCAGTTTAATCCTTCGTTCTAATCGTAATGTCTTTTTTGTCCTCCAAGACTTGGCACATTTTGGCAGTTTCAAGCGCGGTGGTCTCCATGATCGGTGCGATCTCCATAAAGTCATGTTCCTCCTGCATCTGTTTGGCAGCAAATACTACCTTTTTGCTATATTACTTCATATCCATTTCAAAGATCGCCCCATCACCCAACACAAATTTTGTGCCAGAACATTGAGGAAAGGCTACCCACCTATCATACCTATTGATTCAAAAAAACCTTTTCTGGAAGAATTTTCTAGTGCCACCACCCACGGTGGTCATTGGTTTTGTGGTCAAATGAGTTAGAAATGTCTTCTCATATCTTTTGAAAAATCGACCCTTTCTTTTTCTGTCTATTTTGGAAAAAGGTGTCTCTTTTAAATGATTGCTTGAAAAGATTTCTTCGTTATGGTTTTTCACTGTTTCACTTTTTTTTCAACATTTCATCTGATCTCAAGTTTCATTTATTTGAAATATTAATGCATTAAAAGATAAATAAAAGGATGAAGCTCTTGGCGTTGATCAATCCCTCGTTTGGAGGTGATTGAATGCATATTTGGTCTTCACAATGACTCATGGTGGCCTGCCGATGTGTCGATCCAGTGCTGCTATCCTTTCAAACAAATCTGGTACCAAGTTGTCGACCCCGGAAGGATGGAAGGCTTGGTGAGCCACGGGCGCGGAGATCAATCCCACATGTGTCGCAGGGCGCCTCCGACCACTGCGCTCCATGCGCCCATTTAGTGCATTGTTCGACACTTTTTTTTCTTGAAGTGTTTAAAATTCTTCGTTTTTCTTTCTTTTACGTTTTTGAGAAATATGTAAATGCTGAGAAATGAATGGGTTTATGAGAAGTTTCACCTCTTAAGATGACAATATTTCGGTTTTTAGGCTTTAACTTAACAACTTTAGAACTTCTAGGAGTGTGATTTTTTTTTACAGGAATTCTTTTCATACTCATTGTAATTCCAAAACCCTTGGAATGTTTTTTTTTATTAATGCAGGTTTCCTCATAAATTTTTTTTCTTAGTTATAATTTTCTAATATTTAGTGTCATATTATAATAAAGGGGCACGTGTGGCGCAGTGGTCGGAGGCGCCTTGCAACAAATACGTGGCATCCATCTCCAAGCTTATGGCCCACCAAGCCTTCCATCCTTTCGGGGTCGGCAAATTGCTACCAGACTTGTTTGGGAGGATAGCAGCACTGGCTCGATACATCGGTAGGCCATCGAGAATCATTGCAAAAGCCAGATATGCATTCAATCACCTCCAGCAATGCTTAGTGAAGTCGAATGCATGGCGCATTCCTCTGAGATTGATCAACACCGAGAGCTTAATCCTTAATTATCCTATTATCACATCATAATTACATTCATTTTGTGAAAAGAAGAACATAATAAAGACTTATTATAGAAACAACCAGAGTGCTAGAACAGTTTTCACTTTAAAAAATGTTGAGTGGTTAGAGTAAAAGCGAGCAAGAAGAGAATGATTTTAATAATGACGCACTAGAGAAGAATCTTCGAGAAGAAAACTGGCTTTGTAAATGTTTCTTCCTCAATATTTGTAACTTCTCTTGGTATTTTGCTTGCAGTACTGCGTACCTCCTTTTTTTTTTACTTCATCAATTACTCTGAAAAAGCACCTAATGACAGCCGTCAAAGCAATGCGACGCGCAACTTTGATTTGACTTCAACGTCTGGCCGCTACCGTAATTGAAAGGCAGATTGTTCCTTCTAAAAGGTTTTCCTTTATAAAAAAGAAGAGGAAAGAAAACAAGAAAGAGTAGAATTGTAGAATAAAAGATGTGCTTAGTGAGGAGAGAAAAGGGGGAAAGAACATGACGTGCGACTTTTACTCTGCCTAATGTTCCTGTTTATGGAATTCTCATGGCTTTTAGTACCAGAAGAATAAAGAATAAAAGATAAAGCTCTCGCCGTTGATCAATCCCTGAAGGATGCGCCGCGCATTCGACTTCATTAAGCATCGTTTAGAGGTGATTGAATGCATATCTGGCCTTTACAATGGCTCGCGGTGGCCTATCGATGTATCGAGCCAGTGCTGATATCCTCCCAAACAAGTCTGGTACCAATATATCGGCCCCGGAGGAATGGAAGGCTTGGTGTGCCATGGGCGTGGGGATCGATTCCATGTGTTGGTTGCAGCGCGCCTCCGACCACAGCGCCACACGCAGCTACACTGAAATACAGAAGCTAAAACTTTCTATGTTTTCTTTTTGAGTGCTTGCTTTTATTATCATTATCATTAAATAGTATGGACTTTGAATCTTTTAGAATTTGTAGGCATATAGAGGTTATCGTGAAAATTTTTGTTATGCTAACATTTAGGCTCCTTCAAGTTCTTAAGAGTCTCCTTATAAGAAACACTTGTAAATTTTAGAATACAACGAAATATTGACTATGTATGCCGCTGTTAAATAAAGGCGAGTTTGCAAAGGCATGAAAACCATATTCTTCTTCCACAAATTCGACTGAAATACCTCTTCAACT
Source organism: Angiostrongylus cantonensis (assembly GCA_009735665.1). Classification (NCBI taxonomy): domain Eukaryota; kingdom Metazoa; phylum Nematoda; class Chromadorea; order Rhabditida; family Metastrongylidae; genus Angiostrongylus; species Angiostrongylus cantonensis. Next base: position 1,000,733 of record MQTX01000055.1, read on the forward strand.
TAAAGTGCCTGGGCTATTAGACTGCTTGTCAACTGACCTTTCCAGTCTCTGAAGAAGGCGAAACCGCGTCAGCCAATGTATGACTCGTCAAGAAAAACGGTGAACTGCTGATCAATGCCAAGGCTAGCAGGAAGTCGGTTTTGAGATGGGTCTTTTAGACCTGGAAACCAGTGCGCATTCTAACTAATATGACAGGAAAGTGCTAAAACAATATTGAAAAGATTGCGTAGCGCCCTCTCGCAAATGCAACGCTTCGTTATTATCATCGTCAGCAACGACTGCACACACCTATCCGTTATGGCGACAACTGGCCGGCCTTCGTGAGGGCATTTCTTGAACGTTGAGCGAACGTGCTGGTTGCTATCGTTCGCCTGCTTTTTTTCTCGGTGACGATTTTTAATCAAGTTTTCCACTTCCACTTAGGTCAACATAAACTTGTTTCCCTGTGGAAACCTGATTATTGCGTCAACATTAGCAATTTCATCTGGATAATGGCGGCTAGAAAAAAAGCTACTCACCACTTTTTGGATTTCATTCACTTGAGCAGCTCAGTTGTTTTGTCGATTGACATTTCTATTGTTTAGGTGATTTTGTTGCTTTTATCTTCCAAATACGAAGAGCTTTGCTTTTGAAACGCAGAAAATTTGATGATATTTTTCATAAAATTTATTAGTTGTATTCAATGTTTTTTTTTTACATAGTGATTGCACCTTTGTTCCATTGTCATATGTTAGTTGATGCGTCATGTCCGTCATCATGAGCATGTTGCTGGTTCGACTCCACTCCGGGCCAACCAAGCCTCTCATCCCTCCGGGGTCGGGAAATTGGTACCGGACTTGTCTGGCAAAAAATGACTTTCTGCAACTCAATTGGGAACGTCCAGCCTGGCTATCTCAAGACTAGCGAAAATTGGCAGGACCAGCATTCTACGACATTCAAGGTGAAATGGAAATCCCCAAGCAGCAACCGACTGAAGCCACACGTAAAGTTGGAAGATCTTCGTAGAAAGTGGATGCGAGGAAACGAATCGAATGTGAGAAGTGCTGGGATCCGCACAGTAGACGTAAAGACGAGTCAAACAAAATTAGAAGAATATATCGGAAATCTTAGACGTTTTAGAGATATTCCATATTTACATCTAAATTCAAATCAATGATTACGCCAATAGTGTAGTGGTCAAGGGTGCTTTCCAATACGCGCGTGGTTGCCGGTTGGATACTGCGCCCTGGACTTCATCAAGCCTTCTATCCCTCCAGAGTTGGCCAGTTGGTATTAGACTTGTCCGGAGGGATAACAGCACAGACCTAATAGGTTGATCGGCCACCGCAAGCAACTGTCTAGGCCAGATATGCATTCACTCACCGTTGCAATTCCACGAATTTAGTTGGATGCATGATGCGGCCCATGGACATTGAAGAACGCCGAACGCTTTATCCTTCACCTTTTAATTCAAATCAATAATAATATGCGATGTAGACGACGATAGGAAGAAACCGATAGTCGTCCTAGTATTGGAACTATGGTACAATGGGAAACGTAAATATGGTGAAAGAGTGAGTCAACGAAGTATACCCTTAATATATATAATAGGGTAAGTAAACAAAACTGCAGCTCCATTTCTGTCATCCTCATCCAAGATGAGAAAGTTCCCCGCTTAGATAGTTTAGTTAACCAACTAGAGAATCATGTATAGTCCTGCTTGATATTTTTTTAAACCAGGTCTTGAGTTGATAGAGGGAAATGAGGAAGTTGTAGAAGGGGATTCAAAGGTGTGATAAAGATGTAAGTGAAAGTCCGGTCCTTCGCAACCCTATACAATTTCGGAGTTTCTGGTTGAAAATCAACAAAATGCCAATAGCTTTTATGGTCAGATTAAGTAGAACAGTGCAAATAGATGAAACTATGGAAGGAAATCGATTTTTGACGAAAATCGATAAGATGTCACTCACGTTTCCGAATAGTAGGTAAAATCCTTTCCTGGGTTATTAAGCTAGGTCGAGGTTGATAAAAAGGTTTATTCGGCTAACGTTTCGAGGTCTTCATCTTCTTTAGAGCAGATGATTCAAGTCGATGGTCCACAGTCGTTCGTCTTGTCGATGTGGCGCCTTTGTCTTCGTATCGAGTCGGATTTCCCTCAGTGGAGCATTCGAATGAGACCACGAACAGTCAAAATAATCACAGTATTCGTGACATTTTAAGTGTCTTGGATGTGATGGATGGCGACTATTATCCGCTTGCCACATTGACGCCCACTGTCGCCGTACAGCGCAAACCGGTCATAGCGACTCTCGCCACGCGACTTTTTCTCGCTCCGTCGCCCAACCTCGCTGGCGGCGGTGTTCTTTGCTCTCTTGAAAACACCATAGGTAGAAGTTTTTCTGTAAACTTACTACATGCTTAGTAGTTTCGATATTTTCATTAAAGATAAATTTACCTAAACCTTTGTTTCTTAGCTTATTCCTATGCTTGTAACTTAGGGAGGTGTTCTGTTTAGATACCAGCGAAAAGCTTTTGTAGTGGCCATTTTCACAGCTCTTTTTTTGTTGTTTAATTTTTTGTTATGCTTAACATGTGAAACACAAATAGATCTGTGTGCTAAAGCGTTCCCAGGTCTTCAGCACGGCCAGTCGTGTTTGTGGATCAGAGGGAACTACTCCCAGACACTATTTTCTTCTTCAGCAATCGCGATGTTGTTATTACAGCATACATTTACTTCCATAGAAAAACATACAATACAATACGACAGTAGCTGACGTTCCGGCAGAATCGCCTTCTTCAGAGCCTGGAAGGGTATACTGATGTACAATTTATTAGGCCAAACACTTCAATAACACTTACAGTAAGACGAAAAACTCTACGGCAATTATATGATCAACAGCTTCTCGAAAAACTCACTGCTTTTTTACATGACTGTGAGGAAGGAAGGTTACAATTACAATGAGGAAGGTTAGCACAGCTGATTATAGTCGCATATGGTTGATGACCGCCACCCCACATCAGAAATTGATCCAAAGATACGGGGCCAGGTCGCGTGTAACCTCTGGGCATTCCTCCCTGCTATTCATTACGAGATAGATTTCTGGCATTTATCCAAAAAGCCTCAAGGAGTGTGCACGTTGGTGTCTTAATCTCCTGTCCGAGGATATTGATTTTAACTTCAAAATCGTTTCCGTTATGCTTTTGGTACCCTACGCGTGCCTTGTTTTGATTTTCGTTCGCCATCTAGGTGTTCTTTTATGCGGATACATAAAGGTCTGCCCGTTTCGCCGATAAATTCGTCTCCGCAAGTACCACAAGAAATCAGGTATATCGTACTTGAACTTATGCAGTCACCTTCTCTGCTGTAAGGGCAAATAACGCAATTTGGTGTTTCACATAGACGGTCATACCGGCAATTAAGAACCAATTGACGACGTAGAGTATACGATAGTATTTCAATTATCGCTGCCGATTCCCCTAGATCTGCCCTTCTTAAGCATCTAAACCTATTTCATCGCTAATGAAGGGCAAGATGGACGGGATTTTGTTTCGGCCAAATTCTTCGTTTTGCGGCGTTGCTCTCCTTCTAAACTTATCAAGTAGCGGCTACATGACAAAGTGGTACCGAAAGCTAAGTAACAAGAACTTCCTCGTTCATTTCCCTTCTTCCCACCTTTCACATACATACAAAGAAGGCGCTTGTGAGAAACATGTTTCGAACAGCCACCTTTGTGTGCACAAATAGAGAACTGAAGGAAGGATCACGCAACTTGGTTCGGGAAATAGCCGTCTCCAATGGCTGCGACATAGTAACCCCACGAGATAGGTTTAGAAAGAGAGGGACGCGCCAAAAGAAAGTCCCTTTTATGTTGCCCTTCATTAGCGATGAAGTAAGCGTAGGTTTTTATACCTGCCTAAAAAGCCTAAAAAGGACAGGTCTAGAAGAATCGGTAACGATCGGCGTGGCCAAAAGAAAGTCCCTTTTATGTTGCCTTCATTAACGATGAAGTAAGCGTAGGTTTTTATACCTGCCTAAAAAGCCTAAAAAGGACAGGTCTAGAAGAATCGGTAACGATCGTTGTAATACCACCGAATACTCTTCGTCGTCAATTAGTTCGTAACCGCTTGACGCAATGAATATCAGGGAGGAATGCCCAGAGGTTACACGCAATGTGGCCCCGTATCTTTGGATCAATTTCTGATGTGGGGTGGCGCAGTCATCAACCATATGCGACTATAATCAGCTGTTCTAACCTTCCTCATTGGAAGACATGTAAAAAAAAGCGGTGAGTTTTTCGAGAAGCTGTTGATCATATAATTGCCGTAGAGTTTTTCGTCTTTTTGTAAGTGTTACTGAAGTGTTTGGCCTAATAAATTGTATATCGGTATACCATTCCAGGCTCTGAAGGCGATTTTGCCGAAACGTCAGCTACTGTTGTGTTGTATTGTATTGTGTGTTTTTCTATGGAAGTAAATGCATGCTGTATAACTACCTCGCGATTGCTGAACGAGAAAACAACGTATTCATATTCCAATGCCGAGGTTAATAGAACGTCGATCCTGGGAACTATTCCACCAATTTGCCGACCTGAAAGGGATGGGGACATGGTTGACCCGTGGCGAGTGTGAAGGAGAGACTATACTTTACGGAATATCTATCCACTGTACTTCCCAAATCTTTTTTCAATCGACATATCTCAAAATCAGTTCGTTTCCTCTTCACATTTCTCACAGTCGTTTTTGCTTTGACAGTTCTACTCTTCAGAGGTTTTTTTTCACACTGATCGCAGTTGGAAAATTTGCTTTGAGATCCAAAATCTATTTTATCCGTGCGTATTTGATCTTTTTTTACAATTCATTTATTACGCACACATGTTTTTCTGCCTACTACAATTTTTCACGGCAGGGTAAAACCGTATAACACACATATTTTTTATCTACGTTCATCCCTCCAGTCTTGTTTTGTTTGCGTTGTTTTTTTCTTGTAAACTCCATGTTTTTTATAGAAGCATTTGTTTTTGCAGTCAATGCAGTGATCAGATTTTACTCACAACGCGTTGTATTCATTGGTTTTGTCAATGTCTAGAAAGGTTCGCTAAATGACTAGAATTTTATTGACCACAAAATATTAAATATTTGTCAGTTTTTTATTTTCCAGGTGGACAACTAGATAAACACTGCTATTTCTGGTTGACGAAATCAGCGACAATGCATAAGTCGCACCTAAGCCGAGTAAGCTATTGTCGATTATTGATCTGACTTGACGGCTACTTTGTTGATTACTCTTGACGTGTAGCGCAGTAGTTAGAAGTGCGCTGCAATAGACATAGGTTCGTTCCCGCGCTCCAGACTCGCCAAGCTTTCCAGGATCAGTATATTAATACCATACTTGTTTGAGAGGATAACGACGTTGACTCGATACATCGATAGGCTACCACAGGTCAATGTATAGACCGGATATACATTCAATCACCTCTAATGATGCTTGATGAAGTCCAATGCAGAGCGCATCCCTCAGGGACTGATGAACGCCGAGAGCTCTATCCTTTATCGCTTCCTTGTATACTTACTTACTTCGATACTTGGATATCCCTTCTCTGCTGTCGGGATGAATCTCCCGGTTGTACATCGCAGCTCGGAACACCTGCCATCCACGATGAGTCGGTAGGTCGTTAGGAGGGATCTTCTTATACACTTTCCACATATATCTTTCATTCGGGTGATTTCGTTTTATAGAGCTATAAGGCTACGCGATGCACCTGCTGGTGTTGCACAAGGGGTTGAAGGCGCACTGAAAACGAGGCTGTGGTACCTTTGAGAAGTTGATTAATTCAACTGCTGAGCCTCTTGTCTATCTTATTCCAAATTCCCTTATAACATCTTCTACATGTGTGTGCATTGCAAACATGGTGCTTTTTATGTATTTTGACTGTATCTTGCATATGTAATCTTTCAAAAGCCTATTTTCGAATGACTGGAAGTTATTCATATCGGGGCCGAGTTGGATCTTTTCAAATAAAAAAGCTCTACACCTATTGTAGAAGAACTCGGCGAGTTAGATTTGCTTTATATGTCACCAACGATGGAACAATGCCATACTAGCGATCTCTCATGCAATCAAAGTTCAATAGACAACTCTGCAGCTATGTGACACGAGTGGGTGAGAGGTTGACTGACTAGGCGCTCAAGGTACTCGCCGTTTAATCGGATTAGTTTGGTACAGATGGCAGTTTATGCATGTGTTCACCCTTTTAACGAAGTAAATGTATAAAGAACAGAGTATGAAATAAGTACCTTATTCCATTGATAAGTTAAGAGGATCATTTTTATTCGGTAAACTTTTCGACGTGTTCTTCTTCGTCAGAGCCGCATTGATCCGAATTGATGATGGTCCACAGTCCTTCATCGTCGTAATGTGGTGCCTTTGTTGTCATATCGAGTTGAATCTTTTTTACTGGACCACCAGGCAGCGCTTTTTCATAGAAGGCGGTTGTTGCTGATAATGACCATTCACAACGACGTTAAATTAAAGCCTGTTTGCAAGAGTATAAAATGTTCGGGGTAGACCTGTTTTTGTGGATGTTATATGCATTCGACTTCGTTAAGCATCGTTAGAGGTGTCTGAATGCATATCTGTCCTATAAAATAACGATCGATTTCAATATATTAATCCGTTGCTGCCATACTCCACGACAAATCTGGTAACAATTTGCTGGATGGAAGCTTTGATGAGTCCAGGCCGCAGGATCGAATCGGCAACCACGTGTCTACTACATGGCACCTCTAGTGAATTACACTACATGCGTTTGCTAATAAATTCACATAAGCTACATGAATTGTGGGAATCAGTTGGATGACTAAACTAATAATTCATTTTTTTTTTCAGACGAATAATCCAACCGCTGTCGTCACGGGGCAGGATATTGGCAGCTTTGTGTCGGTAAGCGGTATAGGAAAAGGTTAGTTGAATCGATTATTTTATTTCAAATAGGTTAGCTGTAAAGTTAAGAACATTTAGATTCTTTTCCTTGATTAATTAGGAGTGAATGATTGGATACAGCTGCTTTTAAAGATATAAGCAAGTACCTTATTAATGACTCTAAAAAATTGAGTTCTTTCTTTTCAGTAGATCCATAAAATAAGCTCGTGTGAAATTCTCAGCTTTCCAATGATTGCCGTTCTGAGTTCATTTTCTTGCCAACTATTTGATGTATTCCACCTGTATATGAGGCACTGAAATTTCAAAAACTCTTTCTACTTCTGTTTAACAAACACAAGGTGTTATTTTATTTTTTATTTACGTACAAGCTGACGTTTCTACGGATTTCACCTTCTTCGGAGCCTGGAAAGGTCACGTTGCCTGCAATCTACATGGCCAAACACTTCCATAACCAAACAGAGAAAATGCCGAACCGAAATTTCAATCACATTGAACACAGAGTCTTTGCATACTCACCGCTTTCTATGAGCCTTCCACTTAATATGTTATGTGGAGACCAACCGCGCAGTGTTCACATGGAAACGTAATGTGCCCGCCCCATCAGAATAAAAGTCTTATATACTGCCCAAACAGCTACCAACGTGTGCACAGGAAGGAAGCAGAGAGAGGAGTCGCGGAACTTGGAGCGGCAAATAGCCATTTTTAATGGCTACGAAACTGTAGCTCGGGATAGGTGTAGAGGAAATCACGGGCCCTTAAGCGATAATTCTAGCAGCAATAAGGTCTCGTTTATCCTACCTTTAATTTCAAGTGAAGTAAGTGCAGGTATAAAACGCTGTTTAAGAAGGGGCGGTCTAGAGAATTCGGTAACGATAATTGAAATGCCACCGAATAATCTAAGACGCCAACTAGTTCCTAGCCGCCTATAGGACCGTGCATGTGCAATGCGAAATTGCATAATTTCCCCCAATGGTAGAGACGGTAACTGCATGAGTTTGGGTACAGTGTGTCTGATCTCTTGAAACGTTAGCTTGTACGTAAATAAAGAAATAAAATAACACCTCGTGTTTGCTAAACAGAAGTAGAAAGAATTATTCTATCGATGCCGAGGTTAATAGGAAGTCGGACGTGGGAGTTTCAAAAAATTGTTATTATTCGACAAAAATGTGACATCTCGGTTATTCAAAGACCGAAAATCTAAAATTTACTTGGATACCTTGATGGCGCGTATTTAAGGATAGTGCCGGCACCAGCAGACTTTCCGAAAAAGTCTACTAGTATGAACATTATTTAGTGGGAAAAAATCAAAACACGTGGAAGTGATGTAGTAGCAACCACGTAGGTGAAGAAGAAACCAAAATAATACTTGGACCAAATAAAATTTAGGTATTCTGCGTTACGTCGGTGAGATTCGTGGGAAGGATGGATTATACTGTGGGATCGAACTGGATGCGCCAAGCGGAAAACACAATGGCACCTATCAAGGTGTTTCTTGCCTTTATTTTTTCTAAAATAGCGTTTTCTACTTCTATCGTCGCTATTTTCTCTATTGATCGATTACTGACTTTTTGCTTCTCATACAAATGCAAGTATCATGAAACTAACGAAACATTCAAATCACCTTCTCTTTGTTTTAAACTCAAAGACATTTCTCATTTTATTTTATCGTGTTTATTAAAGAACACTCAGTTTCTTCTCAAAGTGTGCTTTTTATCGTTCAACCACTGTTTTGTTATTGATCTAAAAAGTGGATTTGTAGGTGTGGTGTATTTCGTTTGTCCTCCACTTCATGGAATTTTTGCGCCGATTTACCGAGTTGAACTTGATGAGATCGACGACGTGCCAATGATGACTGTATCGCAGTCGTCGAAGGCTCAGGAGGTGTGTTTTTAAGAAGATTCAGGCACAAAATCGATAAAATAAGGACGAAGTACGAAGTGTTCAGTTCTGTTCATAACATCGTTTGAAGACCTATTTGGCTTGTGAAATGACATGTGAGAGCCTTCTGATGCATCAAGTTGGTGCTTTTTGTCTTCTCTCACAGCTGTGATAGCAGTTCGGCGACCCCGGATGGACGAAGAGCTTTGTTTACTCAGTGCGTTGGATCTAATCAACGACCCTACAT
>MQTX01000055.1:1010874-1036736 GCA_009735665.1 Angiostrongylus cantonensis
TCATCCCGGCATGATCTTCAAGCTGAGAGGTAATCCGGCGTTTCCATCAGGAAGCCTAACTAAGAGTAGACCAATACCATGATCCACCACCGTCTTGGTATCAAAGTCGTACAGTGTAAACCTCTCTCTGATCCACAAGAGCTGCGATTGCCTGTCGTGGTGACGACCTGGGCGCACTTTGCCCAGGCTGTCCTAGCAGAGAACCACAATGGTTTAACCAGCAAATCTCCGAAGAATGGTGATTATGCTGGGGCCCCCACAACTAGTGACGACAGGCTGCTCAAATATCAAGTATCAAGTATGTACATACTTATACCTACATACATGCATACACACAAACATGCATATGTACATGCATACATGCACGCATAGACACATCCACAAACACACGCACAACGCGTGCACACCTTTTACGAATAAAGTAAAGAGTTGTGAAAGGTTAGCCGAAGAGGTAACGAGTAGTAGAACGTCTTTCAATGAATGGCCGATAAAGGAGAAAATAATACTCAGGTGGTGTTAGTCCTGGTGATCTTTAGGCAAGTAGCAACTGTTCAACAGCATAAAGCCTGGTTGCTTAGAAGTATTATTATAAAGTTACCTATTCACTTGAGCACTTGTAAGATCATCTTCCAAAGTGCACGACGATTCCAACGAATATCCAGAACCATTAGCCAATATCATGTCGAACCTAATAAAAACGAGAGCAGTGTTTTTTCTAGGAAATTTTGGATTCAGAGAAATTCGAATTCACTACCACTCGTTAATAATTCATTTCGAATTTGCGCAAGAAAAGGCACATTTAGCGCAGTGATTAGAGGTGCCTTATAACACATACCTGGTCGTTGGTTCGATTAACGCTTCGGGCTCACCAAGATTTCCATCCCTCCAGGGTGGGAAAGCGACCCCAAGCTTGCCTAAGAGGATAATAGCACTGATTTAATGCACCGGTAAGCCACTGCAAGTTATTGTATAGGCTTAATACACATCTCATTATCACCTCCGCGATTCTTGATGAATTCGAAAGCATGACTTGTTGTTTAGATATTAGTTGACGCTAAAAGTTTATCCCTCTTTTTACATTCTTAAAAAAATATGAAAAACTAATAGCGATTGCTCGGCGATGTCAAATATTCCTTTGTGCACATGACAATTGTTGAACGTGGTTGAAGACGATGTTTGCCCTTGCGGCAGTAATGATCCAACTAGACAGGCAACTGGGTCTTCGGGTGCGATTGTGTACTGTTGCTGACGCTGGCTAAGAAGCACCTCTGACAGGCTGACTGACAGTCTGGCTCGATAGCTAGCCAGCATACAACCGGATTCACTGCTCGATTCTTCCACTCAGTGAACACGTTCTGCTGTCTCTCGTCATGATCACGTGGGCGAGTGGTGTCGTGTGAAGTGCGATCTATTCATTCCGAATTACAACGTAGTTCAAGGTTGCCTCATCACAAAAACTCACTCGTCTATTTATTTGATGAGAGGAGGACTCGTAGCTGGTGTGAAGCCCTCTAATATTGCAACTTCACAAACACCTTCAGCCAGCTGTCGTTTTCTTGCTTAATGTTTTCATCAGAAAAAAAAACATTACAATTCCTCAGTTGTGATATAAGTCACATGGTTTTTTATTATCGAGCACAGTTTTGCTCCCTTCAATTCCACGATTTTTCTTAAATTAAATTAACATTTCGTTAAACTGTTTTTAGCGCTTAACACGTTCTGCACTTCCGACACTGCAACTGCGTAACGTCTTTCGGCCGTCTAGTGATTTTTCCACGATGCAAACGTCGATCGGCTCCGAGAAAATGATGGACGCATCGATGGTGAGCCTTTCGATATAATGCTATTCCTCCTTCCTTTAGAACAGTGTTTTATAAACTTTGCGGAGTTTATCTTCCTGGCTTGAGTGCATCGTCGTTCACATCATCTGTCTGCTTCACTTGTTGCCAGTATGTAGCTTAAGTGTAGGTTTTGATGTTTACCGTAGCCTGTGTGTACCATCTAGTGAAGCAGCCAGTGTTTTATCATTCGCAGATGGACCTGAGAGCATTTCACTGACACACAAGGTACCTGCTCGGTCTGGGTCGGTATTTAGCCGAGGACTGTACACGCACAAATGTCTCCTTACTACCTCATACCAAAAAGTATTTTTACTCTTTTCATATTATAAATGAAGTCAATTGCAGTTTTCAAATGTTTCGTGGGGAGATTCGGATGCCATGGTATGTTCGAACGCCACATTCGTTATTCCACCAGGGGTAAGTGGTTTTTATGCTATTTAGGTTCTTTGATATCAGTTTAATACATTTCATAGTGTGGTATTTGCTATGTTGGATATTCTACCGAAGCCAATGAAGTAGAAAAGAAACATAGATCTTTGAAAGTAGTAGGGGTCCAAAATTCACTCCTAGGAGTTTTGAATAATGGTTTTATACGATGTTTACCGTAACCTGTGTGTACCATCTAGTGAAGCAGCCAGTGTTTCATCGTTCGCAGATGGACCTGAGAGCATTTCACCGACACACGAGGTACCTGCTCGGTCTGGGTCGGTATTTAGCCGAGGAGTGTACACGCACAAATGTCTCCTTACTACCTCGTACCAAAAAGTATTTTTACTCTTTTCATATTATAAATGAAATCAATTGCAGTTTTCAAATGTCTCGTGGGGAGATTCGGATGCCATGGTATGTTCGAACGCCACATTCGTTATTCCACCAGGGGTAAGTGGTTTTTATGCTATTTAGGTTCTTTGATATCAGTTTAATACATTTCATAGTGTGGTATTTGCTATGTTGGATATTCTACCGAAGCCAATGAAGTAGAAAAGAAACATAGATCTTTGAAAGTAGTAGGGGTCCAAAATTCACTCCTAGGAGTTTTGAATAATGGTTTTATACAGACATTTGCAGCGGACATATGGGAAACTAGAACTTAGGTCGCATAAATCTTCCTACTCTATGAAAGTTTATGGTTCAAAGGGAGTAGAAGTGTTGGTGGAGACTATAAAGTCAAAATCTATCAGTTATGCTTTTCCCTCACCCCAATAGTTCATCCACCTGATGGTGCGAACTAAGCTAGGTTCGATACGAGCAGCTGGAACTCCAGCTAGGGCTAAAGCTATGCCAATGATCATCAACCTGTTGGAAATGCTTATTAAATTCGGCGGGAATGGAATGAATATTTTTCTAAGCCGCGTAATTAATTCAGTGGGAATGATGGAAAACTATCGAATCAAATTATGCGATATGTTGTAGCAACGCTGAACGCCGTCTACGAATTAGCGTCTTTCTAAAGTACACAAATCACTTTTTATGGAAGTTAGGAAAATTCAGTTCAAGAGATCACACTAGTCAAGAAAATTAAACCTTGCTAGAGTCTGTCAGGTGTTGATTTACCATAGTTTGATCCCATGGAAGTTTGCTTCCTGGACACGATCGTATTTACAGCGAAGTCATCTGGAAGACAGCGAGGAGTGCGACCTGATGAGCATCCCCGAGCCCAAATCCATTCTTAGCATCAACCGCGACCTGATCGGTCAAAACGAGGATGCCATGTGTATGTTTGTCTGCTGCCGTGCACAGTTATACCTATTCACTCCTTTTTCCTCTTATATTGATGATTTTTATGTTTGGAGACGTTTACTTGATTGTTTTCATTATTCCATGCTATCGCTACTGCATGCTACAACCATTCACGTTGATATAGTTGTATATACGGAGCATATAGCGCATTGGTTAGAAGCGCCATCTAATGCACAAATAAGGTGGCGTCACTAATCACTTCACTATCCCCCACCCGTTACTATTTTATGGGATTCAGTCTTCAATTACCTGCCTTCTTTTATATTTATATATTATCTGTAATTTTACGACTGAAAACTTGAGTATAAATAATATGTATGCTGCCTATTTAAGTAGGAACATCTGTTGTGTTGGACGAGTCTCGTGTCGGCGTTGAGAATCTTCCAGTGGTTGAAGACGATGACGTCGATGACGATGGCGACGACGGCGACGATGGCGACGACGACGACCTCCAGACGCCCCTTGTGGAGGCACCCCCTCAATGGCAGCCGTCGTCGTGCAGCTATTCACAACAGATTCCCTCAATCGTCGATACCGCTACTACATCTACTGATGCATCTCATGTCGTTACTGATCATACGACATCTAAGGAATGTGCGTTCTCCATCCGTATTTTTTCCACCATTGGTTTTAACTTTCCATTTACCTTATATCTCATATCTTAGAATTTGCACTATGGTTTTTTTTGTGGTTGAAGAATACTTTTGAAGAATTCTATCTAGAAAGTGAAAGTAACGAGCCATTTTCATTAGCATGTTAAACACCAGTGGAACCTAATAGTACTTTTTCCACTCAGCTCAAGGATTGCAAGTGAATAAATGAGGCTATTTGAAAGAAATCCCGTCTGCTGCTCATCGTTTTCCTTTATCTGTTTTCTCCTCTTTGTAATTAAGTTTGTTAAGACTTGTAGATGAACGAAATAACCTTCACGATCGGAAAATCACATCAGAGGTAGTTTCGACGAAAATTGTGTAAAAGAGTATCAGGAGACTGATCAAAGATAAAGGAACGGATGGAGGAGTCTTGGAACGAAGTAATCGATGGTCAATCAATAAATTTCATGGAGTTGATCGATCAAATTTAGACTACTGTGCTTTTGATGAATTCGATAAGTCAGTTACTGTGTGAGATTGACTTTTGCCTTGACAATTTACAACGTTCGTCTATCGATCTAGTCAGAATTTGTGATTTCTGAACCCACTACTATATTGCTCTATACAAATCTATAAACTTGTTTTCGTTGGAAACTTCTTGAAATTTGTCCGCAAGTTGTCATTGCCACGATATGGATGTTTGTTATCGAATCGAATCGAATTCAATGGAGGGACCACTCGAATAAGGAATCCCACTCGACGGTGCCCTTTTGTATAGGACGGATGTTGCTCTATTGCCGCCATTCAATATGATCCGCTTTTTTGGTGGCAGTGTGTCGTGAAGAAGTCGGTCGTATACCAGCTGACCCATAGCGTAGTTATACATCTCTAAAGGTTTTAAGATAAGGTCATGCTACGTGTCAGCTAATGAAATACCGACTGCTGCAGGATGCACTGCCGCCAAAAATGCAGATCATATTGAAGGTGGCAATGGATCAGTGCCCGTCCTGTTCGGTAGGGCACCGTCGGTTGGGAATTCCTCGTTCAATCGCTGCTCCACTTCACTAAATTCTGCCCGGCTCTGAAGAAGACGAAAACGATGGGACGCTAGCCGTATAAATCTTTTGCACCAGCCTCGTATCAGCTCAGTAGCACAAGAAGTTACTTGGGCTATGTTTTCTTAATGTCGCATTTTTAAATCATTTTTCCCATTTTTGAAATTTTGTATTTGTTTTTGAAAGAAGAAAAACTTATACTGCATATTTTTGTGTGATATATGCTTTTACTTCTACATGTCTTTTTTTTTGTCTACCGTTGCCTGTTTGCAGCGTCGTTACGGGCCAATTCGAGGCAATCAGTCGACACTGGCTACAATGACGAGAGCGATGCCAGCCGTCTAGGGCACGAAGAGGTCAGGATTTTTTCCCTCCCGCCAATCAGTTATCGACTTTATCGATTGCAGCTTTTTCGAAATATTTTTCACACCGCAACAAATGGCACTGCGTGAAAGTTTTTTTGGTCCTGTACGCCAGATAGTGAAATATTTGGAATTACCTTAGAGCGTTGCCTTATATTTTTGCTATCATCCTGTTGTCTCGTCCAGACAAAGTCATAATTTAAAGGGATGTTCCAGTGAAATCGAGACAAAGCTTGTCTACAAAATTTTCTTTTGCTCTAAAAAATTGATTTTTTTTTGGTAGGGGGGTGTATTTTATCATCGTCTCCATTCCGACAGATTTTACGAACTGCGTTGAATTCATATATTCAAATTTTTCTTTAATTTCAACTGTTTGAATCTGTCAGCACTTGCTTTCCCTTTTTCTCTGAAATTTTTCTTAGCTTGTTTTTTTTTGAGCCGTTAAGTTCTTAGTTCTATCCCACTTTAAGCTTTCGTTCTCGCTTTGCGTTTTCATTTTGTTGGTCTGCTCTTGCCTTAGTTACGTTCGGATATTGGAAATCTGAATCGATTTTTTGTTTTTCTTTTTTGTTTTTTTTCTTCTATATTCCAGAGCTCCTCGTTCTTTCTTACACTCCGATGTTTTGCTGGCAGAAAATCGGACGGAAGAGAAAAACGATATCCTCTCGGGAGCAAAGTGCTTCCAGTAGTTGGATTTTCATTTTCTTTCTCTTTTATCAGAACATTTGATATCTTTCCATCACTTTTTTCTCCGTTTATTACACTTTTATCTTTTTTTCTTTTCTTTCCGTCTTTGATATTCTATTATCTAATTAGTCTGGTTTTTCTTTTGCCATCTAACCAAAGTTGTTGATTGTCAGAATGAACGACATTTGTGTGAGTTTCTCTTGCCCCCTAATATTTCTAAAGTGAATTTCCTTCATCTCATACGACTTTAACCTCTTTTAAATCGTTTTCCTTTACTAATATCGTTAGGATAGTATTATTGATTTTTTTCCCGTTTTCAAATCGAATCCTTTCACAAGAACCTTAAAATTTAGTGTAAATTGAACGCTTTTGAGAACTTGTAAGCTTAAACTGATAAAAAGTTCACACAATTAGTAACATAACCCGTCTAGGGCCATAATTTTTCACATGCTTCTACTGTTAGAAGGATAGAAGGGTACTTTTAGAACGTCTTTTAAAACATGATTTTTTGTAGGCCCTTATTAACTTCATCGAATGTAAAAGAACACGCATTAGCTCCAAACAATTTGGACCAGCATCACAGTTTTGTTGAAATTTTTGGAAAAGTTACTCCATGATTTTGGTCTTTTTCTGTCTGTGATGTAGTTGGTCGAAAACGATGTCGTCTTTCGAATTGTTCTCAAGTATCTCCCAACAGTTTACTCGTCGTGGCCTGGGAGGTGTTCTTGGCTGTCGTGCCGCGTTGTACAGCAGGGGATTCATCCCACGGGCAGGGTTTCCCAAGCTGAGAGGGTTTCGTTTCCATCATGAATCTTAGCTAAGAGTTAACCAGTACCACCATCTAATACCGTTTTGGCATCAAACTAATCGCATGGTGGCAAATCCCCATCTGATCCCCAAAGGCGGCGGCTGTCTGTGGCGGTGACGACCTGGGCCAGATTTTGGCCTGGCTGACCTCGGAATTCCAAGGAACCACAATGTCTGAACCAGCAAAACTTCGAAAAAGTGGAGATTATGCTGAAGCCCGCACAACCAGTGAGGACGGGCCATCCAGGTTATGGATGAGGTTGTTACAAAACCTTATTGTACATGGGTAATGTTTCGATCCTATGGCTTTCTCCAGAATCGCCTTCGAGTCGCGTTTCAGAAGTGGCCACTTCTTTGGAATTTGTGAAGCTTCGTGGTCGCATCGTGTCGAATCGAGTTGAGTGGTGCAATGGACGAAAGAACTGACCATCACAAGCTTTGCTTAGTACAATGATGGAACTCTAGCCTGGAAGACAAACTCCTGTCTATCTACTCTGCTGCATTCTCTTTGTAAGTATCTATCATGGAGCGTGATCGCGGTTTTCCGTCTGATCGTTCGCCATTTCAGATAAATAACCATAGATGATAATACATAACATAAATGGATAAGCATGAGATGTTCTATGCTTGCGCTCAGTTGGACTTTACTCAGTCGGTCAAGTTAAGACTCTTGGTCGATCGACACCACGCTTTATTGATGGCCCCCATTGTTTGGGGTTAACATTAGTACACAACTTCTTTCAGATAGCAGTGACATGGAATTGTACCGTTTCGAAATTTTTCGGACGATTGTGGCTACTACGACTTTGCTTACAAGCTTCAGTATTTAAATACTGTCCTGGGTTCGATATATAAACTTATCTTGGATTTCATGGTCTTATTGCTCTCTTATAGTGGCCGGTCGCTTGCCTTAAATACTGAAAGCTTTTCCACGGCCTGCTAACTGTTGTAACACGGTTGGCTTGTAAAAAATTCCTCAACAATAACTGCTCAGTTCTTTCTCATATACCTAAAAGTGCCTATCGGGCCCCGTTCGAATAGTTGAAGCATTGTCTTGTCAAAGTTCGAATATAAGCAGTATTGTCATGTGAATAAGAACTGAAGACATTTTTCGGAGAATACCCTTGAAAGTTTGATGGAATCCATTAAAGTTTTTTGGTCATCAAAGCTCTTCTTGCTTTGAGAGAGCTGATCATTTTTTGTCCTTAGCACAGTTTTCTTGGAACATTTGTCTGTCTTCTTTCTTTTTTTTTTCGTTTCATCGTTTTCGTTTTTTCAGTGGACCATTGTCATTAATTTTTGGCAGCTGTCAGCAATGACAGGCGTTTCTTCCACTTTTTCTTAGTAGGATGCGTTTGTTGTAAAGAAAGTAGTCTTCATGGTTGTTCAATTCTTCACGAGTGCTGTTTGGTCAGCTGTGTGTTGTGTTCGAAGTCACATTCAAGTCACTATCATCATTCCACTTTGTGGATTGATTTTTTCAGTTACAAAATCGAAGTTGTTTTATTTTTTGTGGAATGATTGGCTTAGCACATATGTGAGATCGAACTTTGATCGGGAGAGTGAAAGCGGCACAACGATGCACTACTCCATAGGCGATATTTTTTAATCGTAGTTGTTATGTTATTAAAAATGAGGAAGCAAGAAGTAAAAGCCTAGAGAATATGGGGATTTAGGAAACTGAAATGTCTTTGAAGCCTTGTCAGTTGGTTTTATGGTTTAAACATATCGTAGACCTCGTTCCGTTATTGTGTAGGTATTTGACATAAATAGTGGTTTACTAATTTTTTGCTTATTTTTATTTACCTTTTTACCTTTTTTTTCCCTCTCATTGGCTTTTTTGCCATAGAAATAGCCAAGTCTGTATTATCTCGTTTTTTACTAGTATTTTGAAAAAAAAATCCGTTAGAGGTGATTGAACGATGCTTTTTAAAACTTTGGAAGAAAAAGTTTTTAAACCTTTCAAACATAAGTGGTCGGAGGCTACCTGCAATACGCATAGGATCGATCCCCGTGCCCCAGGCTTACCAAGCCTTCCATTCTTCCGGAGTCGGCAAACTAGTACCAGACCTGTCTGCGAGGATAACAGCACCGACTCGATACATCAATAAGTCATTGCGAGTAATCGTACAAGCCACATTTGTATTCATTCACCTCCAATGACGCTTGATGAAGTCGAATGCATGGCGCATCCTTCAGGGCTTGAATGAACACCGAGAACTTTATCCCTCATCATTTTTTTTTACCATCTATTCGACGATCTAATGTGTTCCACTGTGAAACAAGTCGGTGTCGAGTGGGTGATGAGGGCTTATCGATGACGGGCCGTTGATAAGCAGATAAGACTATCCATATTGTGCTTGTTCGGTATTCGTTCGGTAGTCATTGCAACCACAACCTACTCCTAAGCAGATTCGCTTGTTTGAGTTTTTTAAAAAGAATGTTGAGAAAAATCTCTTCTCCATAAAAAATTCGTTATATTCAATCGTAGAACCCGCAGGCAGCTTGGCGTCAGAAAATCTTATCTTTGAAGTGTTACCGCTTTCTTAATCTTCGTTTTCTTTAATTTTTTTTTACTAATGTATGGTTGGTTTTGGGATTTCTAGTAGTATGAGCCTTTGTAACTTTGTTTCTTGTCCCACATATTTGCTTCCATATATCAGTTAGAAAGCTACTCTTAGCACATTGGTTAGAGCTTGCGTCACATACTGGGTCACTGGTTCGATTCCGCACCCCATGCTAACCATATCTTTCGGCCCTCGGGGTCACTAAATTCGTAACAGGCTTTTTTTAGAAGGAGAAACACTAAGTTGACCCCTCAAGTCACAGTGTAAATCAGCTCCACGATGCTACGAATTGAACCGAATGCACTGGACATCTATAAATTATTGATCACCTACGAATATTTTATTATTTGTCCGATTTATACCACTTAGAATGGACTTGTTTTAAACAGAAAAGGAGAGGGGAATTTTGAAGAAGAAAAATTAGAAGTACTAATTAATAGAGAACTGCGTAAATAAAGTATGTAGCATTTCTGTTCCTATTATTTTACTTCTAATATTTCCAATTTCTAAAATATTTCTATTAGTATATTATATAGTATTTCTCAGACCATCCTGACTTCTAACATGAAGATAAAGACATAAACATAGTCCTCTATTAGTCTAAGTCCTCTATTTCAGGTCCACGTTGGAAACGTAGGATTTGAAAAAGCCTTTGAATAAAGAAAAAAGAAAGAAGAAAAAGGGAAAAAGGGGTGTTTTTAAACCTTGTAAAATGCTATGATCTCTTATTGTTTGTAAAGATTCTACGAATAGTTTGTTCACAAAAATGACTTTCGCGCTAACATTTAACATTTACAACTGCTTTTGAGTGTGGGTTTCTATAACCTCTAAGCAATTACTCATTCAGTTGATCTCGATTACCTGCAGTAATTCCCGAAACCAACTTTCTTTAAAGTTCGACATTGATCAGTTCGTTGTTTTCTTGGTAAGTACACGTGAGGTCGTTATTATACTATTCAGTAACAGTAGTTGAGGTTGCGACGAGTTTCGCCTTCTTTATATCCTGGAGAGATCAAGTTGGCAGCAATCCAGTGAGCTACATACATCCGTAATCCCAACAGAAAACCCGCGAGACTTAGATTTTAGCTGCTCTGGAAAAAGGGATAGCATTTTTATACATTAACCGTCTTCTGTGAGTCTACCGCTGAGTCTTTCATGTGGACATCAACCGTACAGCGTCAAGATGATTTGGTAATGTCTCACGTTCTCTCACGTTAAAATATCAGTCTGAGATATTGTTTGACATCACTTGTGAAAATGAACCATTCCTCTTTGCGATTCATCTTCGGATTCCTGGAAGAATCAGTTTCGTTTCCAAGGCGGCTGAAATCTAGGTTTCGCATTTTTCCGCTAAGTTATGGAAGTATTTAGCTAGCTGACTACGTTGCACTTAGCTTAACCTTTTAAGGTTCTTGAGAAGGCGAAATCCCTCCCACCCCCCTCCCCAAAAAAGTTAGCTGATAGCAATAAATGCGCTATAGTAATAATCTCCTGTGTGTTTACAGGGAATTATTCTTTATTAACCGAGGCCGTGTCTTTGCCTTTCTCTTAACCAGTTTTTTTTATTCTAACGGTGCCATCAGCAGTTTTGCTCATAGTTCGGCATCCTTGTGTTTGTGAATGGCATGGTGCCGTTCCATGAAAAGAGATTAAGCAGTAAGAGTTAAAATATTCCTTGTTAATTATTTTTGTCGCTTATTAAAACATCTCTAATCAATGGTTTGGCTCTAGATTCTGGATTAGGAATAGGACCGAGGCGAATCCGTTTTCATCCACTCAAATAGATAGCTGTGTTTTGACAGCCTGACGAGCATCATCGATATCTTTACAATCATAGGCATTCAAATTTTTAATCTTCAGTAGGCTTTGAAGGACACTGCTTATGGAAATCTCTCGTAAAATCTTTTGGAGCGCCACGGTCTTCAAATCGTAACTAGAGAACATCTTCTAAAAGACAATTGTTCACAAAGATCGGACCAGTGATATCGTCGTCGAACTGTCCGCTACCCATCCCATAACACCAGGCATGGTCCCTGCTGTCCCTAGTGGACGATGTAAACACTGTGGCCACCATTTTCAGTCCATTGAAATAACCATTAGATGGATAATCGAACGCGAATCAAAATATAAAGGTTGAGACTAGAAATTCCATTCTTTATCCTTAATGATTTATAAAAAACCTTTTTCAAAAGAGTTCATTGACTGGTCAAGTGACCAACGATTAACTGTTATTTCGTTTTAATTACGACAACCATTGTATGGAATGTGCGGATATAACAAAACATCGAAATAGACTCGACGTAGGGTTCAGATTCCGGTATCGACATTCTATTAACCTCGGCACTGGAAGGTTGTTAAACAGCATACATTTACTTCCATAGAAACGGTAATGTATTTGTTTGATGGACCGTAATGTATTTCTAACCTCGAATTTAACGCCAAATGGCATTTGCGATGTTAAAGTTTTTGACTTTACGATGGTTTCTGATTGAGCAGTCGGATATTTCGGAAGCGGACCAGTGGAAAAAATTGATGAGTTTTGTTGGCTCAGGATGTAAATCGAAAAACAACTACTCTGCGTCGTATAATCCCTCTATGAAAGACTTATGCCTGAAGAAATATTTTTGTAGAATCGGAACTTGTATAGCTTTAGTTTAAGATACGAATTTCGGTTCTTTTTGCGTTTCTGTTTAGTTTCTCAGTAGTTTTTCCTATGTTGCTTAGTTCGGCGATCCCTTCAAAGATCATGGAGGTGACAGCCCAACTTTTTTCTGTAGTTCTTCAATTCTCATTCGTTTATTTTTATGTAATTTTATGTGTCAAAACAGATCTTTAGTTATTTCTGTGTACTAACTATGTCATGTTTTCATTTTTTTTATTGGTTCTTTGTACTGTTGTCTTTTTACATTTTATGTGAAAAAGACTATTGCACTATTTTTATTATTTTTTTTATTATTTATTTTTTTAAAAGTTGTTTCCTCTGAAGGCTTAGGAAGAGCGTTGTGCCTGACTAAATATGGCTAAATTGAAATAAATAAAATGTACGATAACAAATAACTGGTAGAAAAATATAGGTTAAATTAGAAAGAAGGGATGAATTGAAGGGCGGAATAAGAAGTTGGCTGAAGATACTGTCGACTACTCGATGAAACGATTCGAAAAAGAAAAGTGTTCAAGAAATTTCAACCCAGCACTTCATTGTTTTGACTATCGTTTCGTTTTTTTTCGGAACTGCCTTGAAAAAAAATCGGTCCCACAAAAAAAAAAAAGAAAATCGAGCGCAGTGACGGTTTGGTGGTTTCATTTCAGTCAGCTCGTGGACAATTGAACAAATCTAAACGGCAATCGCCAACAAGTGAAAAGTTACCAGTAAAACGACGTCGTGAGCAGGTAATCAGTAGAAGTCAGTAGTTGACACTTTGGCCACTTTTGAAATCTCCAGTAATTTTTGAATTTAACTAACGCTGGGCATCACATTGCCAACGATTCACCTCAAGATGCTTTCTGAATATGAAAAAAAACGAAGTTTGATAGTCCTGAAAGGGTCCTGAAAGTACTGAAAAGAGCCGTTCTTCTTCTGTTTTCTGTGTAAAGCATTCCATAAAATATCGATTATTTGGGAAATGAACAGGTGCTTTTTATAGTTCTCTGCGAAAGGAGTCTTTTAAAATATATACTTTGTTCTCTATTCCTGCTTTTACCGCTTTCCTCTTCATCTACAAGTACAAATGCTTCCACGTTATCATCGTTTCTGATGACGAACTTAAGTATCATGCGATCATTTGTAAACTACTGCTTACTTGGAAAGAAGAGGATGCTTCTGAATTTAGCTACCTAAATTTCGTAGAATTGAATTGCTTACTGTAGTAATAATTTCAGTTAAAAATGAACCTCCTTTAGAGTTGCCTGGGACGCTTAGGACGAGTTTCCTCTTAAACTCACTATATTTCGATGCGTCCTCTTAGAAGTGTGGATTTCGTAGCGCTCGGCAAACTTTTGTTTTTCGTGCCATCAATCAGAGGGTTTTTCTCTAGTGTGGACAAGTTTTCGCGTACGCAAAAAAAACTAGTTAACATTCACACGTATGGTTAGATTTGCATAACTTTACGTGATATTGACACGTTATCGATGTGTAACGCCGATTAAAGCCTTTTGAAAGTGAAGCATTGTTCTGCAAGCAGTCGTCGTCGTGACACAATAGGCACCATCTCAGTAAGAATTGCTTAAGACCATTTACTTTTGAGCAGGTTTTTCTCTAATTATTTGTACATTTTTTCAATAAACAGTGGTTATTTCCACTTCAGGTCTACGATTTTGATGCAATAAGTCGGTAGTGCCCGAGTGAAGTGAGGTGTGGGAAAGACCAGCTTTGAGCAATTTTCTAGCCACCTACATCACCCGCAACCATGTTACTCATTGAATACCTCCAGTAGGCATCATTGAACTTTTCTTCGTTTCCTTTACGTATCGTAGCCACTCCTTAGGTTGCTCTAGTTTAGATGGGAATTTTTAGAGCTTCTCTTAGCTTGGGTCACCCTGCTGGTGTTATAAACTTTCTGCTATTTATCGTAAATCGATCCCAGTAACACCTTCCAGTCGCGGTGATGCTGTAAACAATCGGAAGGGTTTTGTAGTAGAGGCAGAGGATTTGAGAGCAGGAAAGTACACGCCTTTCAAATACAAGTATGTATTACACTTTCTGGGCTGGTTATACGTTTCCACTTGAAAATAAATGCATTTGCCTGTTATGGACATTATAAAATCTACAATCGTAGCTGTCTTCATCTCGAAGACCAGCAGAAAAGCTCTTTGGTTTTGCTTTATCGCACTTATGTCATAAGTGTTCATCTGAAGGACAAGAGAGAAGTTCCAGTCAACACTTTGGTTTCTGCTCCTTACCGGGTCTTTCTCAAGATTTCCTTTGTTCATTAGTATAGAATCGCTTATATCTTTTATTGTACTTTTTATTTACTCTTCTAAATGTTTCGCAGATCTTTTTATTGTGATGTAACTTGTCGGCTTCATTTAAGTGTGCCGCTCATAGTTACTGAACCATTTGCTTCGAAGGGAATTCCTCGATTCATGTGGAATGTTAATTTCATAACTAAGTCTTGACATTGTTATAAACAATAGTGTAACATTCTGTGGTGGCAGGTTTGTGTGATTTCAGCTGTCGAAATCAGGTGACAATAAGGAAGGCGGTCACGTAGAAAAAGAGGTGAAATCGACTCGATCAAGAAGAATGGAAAAAGAGGTGGGTTTGTTTGTTTACGTCTTTTGCTTAGATCACTGTTTGTGCTTCATTAATAGGAGCATTTCAAACGTTTTCTATTTGCCTATTTGACCGCGGTCTACCAAAAACATCTTCAGTATTGACCAGAATATTATTTTATACTGTTGTTTGACAATTGATTAATGAATGGTGTTCGTGGGTAGTTAGTAATGTTATTTGTTATTCTGAATGCACGACCCCACATTGCAGCGCTGTTGTGACATTCTGTCAGCGAGACGCGACGCGACCGTAGACGATTTATATTGGGTCGCATTTTTGATCCAAATGATCTCTTGCAAATTACTGTTGAGCTAAATCCAGTATAAAGTAGTTTCGAAAGTGATTTCAAGGGAGATATTGATTATTTAGTATAGAAATTTGGCTACAGTATAAAGTAGTTTCGAAAGTGATTTCAAAGGAGATATTGATTATTTAGTATAGAAATTTGGCTATCTGAGCATTAATTTGTCGAAAACGTCATTCTCCGTAAATTTGACCATTTGAGCGAAGATGTAATTTAAGTACTTATGAGCTCTGAGTTCATGTAATCCATTCATTCCTTAAGAAATTCTATTCAGCCTCCACCGCCTCCGAAGTTTCCCGTGAAACCAAAAGCACCGTCGAAGCATCAGCTTTTGATGGAACAAATTAAGGTTTGTCACACAATCTAGACAGCTGGCAAGAAATTGTGGAAATATTTAAATTATATTGTTTTATTGGTTAGTAGCAGTACTTATTTGTTTTTCAGAGTTGTACAATCCTCCATATTCCTTAGTGTTAGAAGGCATCTATTTATTCATGCCAGTGTTTTCAATGGGGAACAGAGTACATAACTGTGCTATACTTCCATGAAGATGACTGTCATATATTTTTTACATTCACTTTGCGTCTAAGTTGTTCTAAGAATAGAATTCGTCTACTGGGGTAGCCTAATTATGGAGTAAGATGAAATGATGTGCTGCCATGAGCTTACTTTTACACTTTTTTCATTTTTCAACTTATCTTCGGAGGTCCTGCCAAATTTCGAGGTTTTTCAATATGTATACTACAATTGCGTGTGGCGGAATGGTCGAAGGCGCCCTGCAACACACACATGGGATCGATCCCTGCACCCATGGTCCATAAAGCCTTCCAACTCTGCGGGGTCGGCAAATTGGTACCAGACTTGTCTGGGAGGGTAGCAGCACTGGCTCGATACATCGGCAGGCCACCGCGAGTCATTGTAAAGGCCAGATATGCATTCAATCACCTCCAACGATACTTAATGAAATTGAATGCATGGCGCATCCCCTCAGGGATTGATCAACGCCGAGAACTCCATCCTTCGCTATCCTTATGCTACAATTTCATAAAAATATGAGAACTCCTGTCACGGAATTCAACGCTTTATTGGTTTGTTAGCTTTCTTCCGTCAGCTTCCCACTAGAGAGAACTGGCTAAAAAGTTAGAGAACTCTCGTGGTATTGATTTCCAAAGGTTATTATTCGGAGTGTTTTTTTTTATGTATGGCAGTAGTTTTTTTCCTACTTTTCTTGGATACTGATTCTATTTAAGGCGTCAATTGAAGCGGATAAATTGAAGCCGAAGAAGGAGGTGAAAGCACGCATCTCGTTGCTACCTCCGCCGCGGGCTCCGCCCATGCAGAACGAGAACGCCATAGGTAATCCATTTTTCCACTATCTCGTTCATTTCTACTCTCATTGTATTTGCACCTCATGGGTGAGAAAATCGATAAAAGAGGTCAATATTCAATCGAAATTGAAAATACTGATTGTTAACGAATTTTTTTGGTTTTTTTTCGAGTTTTTTTAATACTTCACCTACACCTGCGTTCTGTAGCGGAATTTATCTTCCATTTTGAGATTCTTCACATCACTGGCGGCTAGTTTGCAAGCTTTGTATACTTTTTTATTTTACATGACCCGTCTTCACGTCTACTTTGCGGATTCCGCTTCTGACATTCAATTCGTTTCCTCACACCCATTGCCCACGAAAATCTTCCAACATTACGTGTGGCTTCGGTTGCTGATTGAGGATTTTAATTTCGTCTTGAATGTCGCGTAGAATGCTGGTAGAGCAATTCTTCCTGGAGCCCTGAGATATTTGGGCTGCGATTTTTTCCCACATAAGTCCGATACCAATTTCCCGACCCCGGAGTGATGAGAGGCTCGGTTGGCCTGGAGCGGAATAGAACTAGCACCATGTTCGTGATGACCGACATCACTACCACTGTACTATCCTCCCTTCTTTTACATGTGTATATATATATATTTAGCTACAGTGGTTACTACATAAGTAGTACATAAGGAATAAGTTGGGATTGCTACACTTGTTATTGCGCTCCATAGCATGGTTAATATTTTATTTTGCAGAAAAGATGTTAAGGATGCTTCATATGAAGGATTTTTTGTGTCATTCAATTCGTTTCCTCACACCCATTGCCCACGAAAATCTTCCAACATTAGGTGTGGCTTCGGTTGCTGATTGAGGATTTTAATTTCGTCTTGAATGTCGCGTAGAATGCTGGTAGAGCAATTCTTCCTGGAGCCCTGAGATATTTGGGCTGCGATTTTTTCCCACATAAGTCCGATACCAATTTCCCGACCCCGGAGTGATGAGAGGCTCGGTTGGCCTGGAGCGGAATAGAACTAGCACCATGTTCGTGATGACCGACATCACTACCACTGTACTATCCTCCCTTCTTTTACATGTGTATATATATATTTAGCTACAGTGGTTACTACATAAGTAGTACATAAGGAATAAGTTGGGATTGCTACACTTGTTATTGCGCTCCATAGCATGGTTAATATTTTATTTTGCAGAAAAGATGTTAAGGATGCTTCATATGAAGGATTTTTTGTGTATTCATGAGTTGCAGTTCTCGGATTTCCCTTGAAAATTGCTGTTCTATGCCTACTATCATAGAAGCGGTGATAAAGCAGTTCGACTAGAGTAACTTTTATTTTTTCGGTTTTTCAAGTGCTTTCTTTATGAACGGCAGAAGTCAGAGAGTGAGGTGAACAAGTCCTTGCAACAATTCTATCATCTGGTCTTTGAGGAGCATCTAATCTAATACTTACTGCAGTTCGCCGAATTTTTCTTATATGTCACTGATTTATTGTTTAAAAATAAATATCAGTGATTGGAACTTTCTTCTCAAATGATATCTAGTCGTAGTTGAGCTTCCTGATGTATGCCACCGTTGGTCAAATTGAGTGCTGAAATAACTATGAGCCAAAGGATTAAAATACTATATTGCTCCGATTATTAAACCTGTCTATTCGCCTCCAGTGTCTTCGTATAGGAGAGTCCTGTTTTGCTTGTACTGGCCATAGAGAAACGGTTTGGCTGTCTGGAAGATCTGATTCGATATCCTTGTCCTTATTTGGACGATATCCACACCATAGTGTCCACTTTCAGTTCAGAAGGTTCGAGAATTTGTGACTGCACTCTGTATCCTTCATTCATTAGCTAATCGGCAGCAAACCGATCTAAGAGCGATGAGAGAAGATAAACCTTTCTCTACACTTAGTGATTTGCAAAAATTTTCCTTTTGGAGAAGTTCATCGGCTGCTAATTTATCTAACAGTTAGCTGTTATTTCATTTTAAGCTCTATGGTCATTGCATGAGATATGGGGATATAAAAATGCACAAATAGACTCAAATTGCCTATAAAGTGCTTCTAAATGGCGGCAGTAATCCATTTGCGTAATTGTAGCATGGTAACGTGTAGTAAATGGTAGCATACACATTACCCATTCATTCCCATAAAGCGTAGGTAATCCATTTTTCCACTATCTCGTTCATTTCTACTCTCATTGTATTTGCACCTCATGGGTGAGAAAATCGATAAAAGAGGTCAATATTCAATCGAAATTGAAAATACTGATTGTTAACGAATTTTTTTGGTTTTTTTTCGAGTTTTTTTAATACTTCACCTACACCTGCGTTCTGTAGCGGAATTTATCTTCCATTTTGAGATTCTTCACATCACTGGCGGCTAGTTTGCAAGCTTTGTATACTTTTTTATTTTACATGACCCGTCTTCACGTCTACTTTGCGGATTCCGCTTCTGATATTCAATTCGTTTCCTCACACCCATTGCCCACGAAAATATTCCAACATTAGGTGTGGCTTCGGTAGCTGATTGAGGATTTTAATTTCGTCTTGAATGTCGCGTAGAATGCTGGTAGAGCAATTCTTCCTGGAGCCCTGAGATATTTGGGCTGCGATTTTTTCCCACATAAGTCCGATACCAATTTCCCGACCCCGGAGTGATGAGAGGCTCGGTTGGCCTGGAGCGGAATAGAACTAGCACCATGTTCGTGATGACCGACATCACTACCACTGTACTATCCTCCCTTCTTTTACATGTGTATATATATATTTAGCTACAGTGGTTACTACATAAGTAGTACATAAGGAATAAGTTGGGATTGCTACACTTGTTATTGCGCTCCATAGCATGGTTAATATTTTATTTTGCAGAAAAGATGTTAAGGATGCTTCATATGAAGGATTTTTTGTGTATTCATGAGTTGCAGTTCTCGGATTTCCCTTGAAAATTGCTGTTCTATGCCTACTATCATAGAAGCGGTGATAAAGCAGTTCGACTAGAGTAACTTTTATTTTTTCGGTTTTTCAAGTGCTTTCTTTATGAACGGCAGAAGTCAGAGAGTGAGGTGAACAAGTCCTTGCAACAATTCTATCATCTGGTCTTTGAGGAGCATCTAATCTAATACTTACTGCAGTTCGCCGAATTTTTCTTATATGTCACTGATTTATTGTTTAAAAATAAATATCAGTGATTGGAACTTTCTTCTCAAATGATATCTAGTCGTAGTTGAGCTTCCTGATGTATGCCACCGTTGGTCAAATTGAGTGCTGAAATAACTATGAGCCAAAGGATTAAAATACTATATTGCTCCGATTATTAAACCTGTCTATTCGCCTCCAGTGTCTTCGTATAGGAGAGTCCTGTTTTGCTTGTACTGGCCATAGAGAAACGGTTTGGCTGTCTGGAAGATCTGATTCGATATCCTTGTCCTTACTTGGACGATATCCACACCATAGTGTCCACTTTCAGTTCAGAAGGGTCGAGAATTTGTGACTGGACTCTGTATCCTTCATTCATTAGCTAATCGGCAGCAAACCGATCTAAGAGCGATGAGAGAAGATAAACCTTTCTCTACACTTAGTGATTTGCAAAAATTTTCCTTTTGGAGAAGTTCATCGGCTGCTAATTTATCTAACAGTTAGCTGTTATTTCATTTTAAGCTCTATGGTCATTGCATGAGATATGGGGATATAAAAATGCACAAATAGACTCAAATTGCCTATAAAGTGCTTCTAAATGGCGGCAGTAATCCATTTGCGTAATTGTAGCATGGTAACGTGTAGTAAATGGTAGCATACACATTACCCATTCATTCCCATAAAGCGAATGAACAAAATCTGCTCCATAATCCTGTCATATCCACAATTCTTAGTTCTCTCTAGTAGTTGGAAAATTATTTTTTATTGTCAAAAGGTGAAAGAATACGTATACGAGGAAAAATTGTGCGTTTTGCATTGGGCTACCTACAAAACAAGGGCCCCATCACAAATGGGTTATACTAACATGGACGAACTTAGAGTACTGTAGCTTCTTTAGTTGTTGTACTTTTGATCCCATGTTATTGTTTCGAAACCATTCTTTTGCACTTTCAGCCGCTTTTTTAAGTTTCCCATCCTTTCTTCCTTCATCCTTCAACACTTAGATCACCGGCCGTCTTCACGATTCTTGTTAGCACGCGTTGTATTCATTTCTCTCCCTCGCTGTTGTCGTCCATAGAGGGATCGGTTTCAACTACGATGTTGCTGCTGACGATACTGCTGTTGGTGATGGTAGCGATGATGGAGATGACTGTGATTGTCGTCGTTTCGTGATCCATGAATCATTTCCAGTTGCGAACACAGCTGGTTGACATGAGCTATAAACATGTCATCCACGTGTCGTTTTTCTTCTAGTGTTTCTTGTAGAGGGTTTCCATCAAATCGGCTTTTTCGGCCAAACTTGCACCTGTCCATTCGGAGAGAACATATGTTGTTATAGAAGGAAACTGTAGAATATCCTGATTTCTGATGTTTTTAAGCGTTAATTCCTCAGATTCTGACCGTGACTGCCATAGTTTATGAAGCCTATAGGCTCAAGTGTGCGTTTCGTTCAATCAACATCGGTGTCCACTACCTCTGTTTTCTGCTATTGTGACATAGTTTTATCTGTCCCTATTCCTCTCATCCATTTATTTACTAAATTTGGTGATGGTTGGCTGTTTTGGCGTCTTGTCTCGCTTTTCGCATTCTACTGCTTTGGAAGACATGGCTGTTTTTTGCCGATGAAAGGCGGAACCTTAATCGATAAGAGCCCGTCTTCTTCTTTTCCTCATGGCTTCCATTGTTTCTACATGGATTTATCAGGCTTATGGCTAAATAAACATTTTCGTTTTTCTCTACGATTACTTTCTGATTAGTTCACTATAATTATGGAAGCTTTACTAGTAACATCAACCTTGATTGGATTGGAACTACTCGTGCAGTAATACTCACACATAGCAGAAAAAATAAAAGGATAAATATCTTGGTGCTGCTAAATCGCTGAGGGATGCGCCATGCATTCGACTTCATTAGGTATGCCACTGCTGCTATCCTCCCATACAAGTCTGGTACCAATTGGCTGACCCCGAAGAGATGGAAGAGTTGGTGGTCCACAGGTGCGGGGATCGATCCCATGTGTGGATTGCAGAGCCTCTTCGCCCTCTGCGTCACACGTGCCCATGGATAGCTAGCAGAAAGTGAATATTTTGCTTAGATTGTGTACGAGTTCCGGATTGGTTTTATTTGTTATTTCTCAAGTTTTCTTTTTTTGCAATTGAATATGTTGTTTATGTTGCCTATCTCACACGTTGTTGACGGAAGGACGGAGCAAAGTAAGATATTCTGGTTTCGGGGAGAAAAAATGAAATACAAAAATTATGGGGGAGAATACAAAGAATTACAGGAAGTATAACCTTTTATTTTTTTTAGCTTTTCGGATTTGCGTGTTGCGGTTCCTGTGAACTTTTGTGTGGCAGGCCTTGAACTAGAAATTTATCTGCGTGCGATCAGCACTTTATTTGAAGAAAAACTGAAACTTTTTCAATAGCGACTCGAAATTACCCACTTACGCCATCAAGTTTTTTTTTTACATGGATGACTCTATTGGAGGTTTAGGATTCATAGCATCCTTCGTTTTTTCTTCAGAAAGGGACTTTCAGAGTTCGAAGAGATTTTTTTTCGAAAGTTTTGCAATGTATTATAAGAAGCGCATAAATGCATCGAAATTCCTCCAGTAGCCTTTTGGTTTCCTAAATTTGTTGTCTTTTTTCCTCTCTGGGAGTTTTTTGGATTCTATTGAGTGTCATCGTTGCCAATGTTTACCGATACCTTTTTCCTTCTTTTTCTATCCGTCTCCTCATTGATTATCCCCTTTTTCTTTTTTCTGTGAAGTTTTTAGATCGTTTATTTCGGATATTAATCAAGTTTCTTCTAAGGCAAAAACCAAGTCAACATGTCCTCCACTTTCTATTCTTCTTCTTTTCTTCTTTTCTTCGAATTCTTGTTTTTCCTTTTCTTTCTAGCAGTCTTAGAAGTACCTGTTCTGTGTTTGTATAATCACAGTCTGACAAACTGGTCATGAGAACCGCTCCCATCTTCCTCAAAATCTACAAGAGGATATGGTGGGCAAGGCAATTGAACCACACTTCCAAGAAGCACTGGTGTTCTACATTCGTTCCTTTTTTCCTGTCTTCGTCTCATATTTCTTTCTAGAAAGGAATTTTTTATTTAAATCTTATTTTTATAAGATTAACTGTTTATTTTATACGATCAGCTGTTTCTTTTTCAACTAACGGCGAAATCTTCTTTTCAGGGAGCTTTTAAAATCTTATGTTCTTTAGACATTCAGATGCTGATCAAGTGAGCCTTGGCATTGAATAGGAGCTGTTGATTAGTCGCAGTTACATATCCATATTGTGTTGAGTATATACAGGTCACATATTAGGATTTGAATATAGGGCAGGAACATAATAAGTTAAAATTGAGATTTCGAGAACATCGGGCGTATTTGAAATTTCAATAAATGTTCGTTGTTTTGAATTATTCGAAAAAACCATCAAGGCGTTTGAAATCTGTGATTTTCCGATTAAAGGACGTCAGAGGTCTATTCTTTTTATGTACAATAGTAGTCGGTCAGAGTGCTGCAATCTATGTAGAAATCTTGGCATAATGTGTAATTGTGTTTCGAATATGAGGTATGATGTAACCCGGCATTCCTGTTTAGTTTGTTACTTGGATGCTTGGATAGCCTGTCCTCACTGGTTGTGAGGACCCCAGCATAATATCCAGTTTTCACAATTTTGTTGGTTTAGCGATTGTGGTTCCCTGGAACCCCGAGGTCATCCTAGACAAAGTTTGCCCCAAGTTTCCACCACCACAGGCAGTTACCGCTCTTGTGGATCAGAGGGAGATTTGACACCATGCGACTTCGATATCAGGATGAGGGTGGATCTAGGTATAGTTTACTCGTAGGTGGGCTTCCTGGTGGAAACGCCGAACTCCTCAGCTTGGGTGACCCTGCCGGGGATATGAATCCCTCCGCTGTACATCGCAGCCCGGCCGCCAGGAACACGATGAGACAGTAAACCGTTGGGAGGTTTAGTTTGCTTCTGCGTGAAAATCGTAAGGGGTACTTGAAATAGATTTTTTCATAGAAACATTGTTACTGTTTATAAATTCTCAGTTTTAGTACTTCATTTTATGTATTGAACTAACACGAAGTTATACATTTTTTTATTCGGCTAACGTTTCGACGTCTTCGTCTACGTCATAGCGGCTGATCCGAGTCGATGCTCCGTAGTCGTTCTTCTTCTCGATGTGGGGTTTTAGTCGTCGCACCCAGTCGAGTATTGTAAATAACGTACGTCGATCAGTCACACCAAGATTAAAGATGGTCGGTTTGAAGAATATTTGCTCTCAATTTTACTTTAATGGAAGAAATTCTAATGTTCAGAGGTTCTAATTAGTTTTAGCAATTCAATTCACAGCTTTCAAAAGCGCGTGATTTTTCTATGGAGACTAATTCATGTGGTCAAATACGCTAAATTTCAAGACATCCAAGCCAGTCCATTGAAGCTGTGTTCACAAGCATTCTGAATCTTGAATTTCACAGCCGATTTTCACATCTGCTTCTGAGGTGGTCGCTTTTTTTCTCGTTGTGAATCATCCATTCAGTTGCTAGTAGTGTTGTTGAGTAACACTTTGTGAATGTTGTCACATGTCGCAACGACAATAGCTGAGATCTCATAGGTTTCTTTGAATACTTGCCATAAGAGAGTTAGCTGTGGTGGAGTGGGTCGTATTACGCCCTCTGCGCTGTTTTTAACACTTCGGAGCTGAAGCTGATCTTTCGAAAACTGCTGATAATTTTTCGATTACCGGAATACATGAGGAGAAGTAGTAAACGTGTTTGGCTTGCAGAGTAGACTTTGCCCGATCTGTTTTCTAGAAAGTGTTTCTCTTTAAAATTGTAGTTTGATTTTTAATTCTGTTCAGAATCTAAATTTCAAAAGGAATGAAAGAAACATTTAAAATTTCAAGATTCCAGGTGAGGCTCCAGCAGTAGGCATCACGAATACATTTGGGGACACTATCTTGTTCTTAGTGGATAAGTACCCCGCTTGTTTATTCGTTTTTACCTTCGAAATATGAAATTTAGCAAGAGAAAAAAAAAGCCAAAAAAATACGTTTGCTGCGTTTCAGAAAATGAGAGTTTCACCTGAGCAAAACTAAAGAGCACTTATTCTGTAGCCGAAGACTTTTAGATTCCATTTTTTTTGTGTAACCAAAAGCCTCTTAACACTTGACCTCTTCATCGTGTCCGGGAAGTGTCCCTGGTAGGGGATACGATGTACACGGGGGGATTCATCTCTGTGGCAGGGTCTCCCAAGTTGAGACGGAGTCGTGTGTTTCCATCAGGACGTCCAACTAGCAGTAAACAAATACCAGGATCCAACATCATTCTGGTATCAAAATAGCCGCATGGTGGCAAATCTTCACCTGATTCACAAAGGCTGCGTGTGTCTGTGGTTGCAAAGGTTTTGTTCAAATTTTGACCAGGCTGACTTCTGAGCTCCAGGCAACAGCAATGGTGAAGCCAGTAAAACTCCGGAAACGTGGAATTCATACTGGAGTCCGCACAACCAGTGATAATAGGCCATCCAAGTATCCAAGTAATTAAGTAATCAATGAAGTGCTGGTTGAACTAGAATGTATTGGTTTAAATTTGAAAGCGGTTGCTATTTCCATATTGCGTGATGGGAAATCAAATCGTTTTGCTCCTAACTATTAATATTAAATGTATACAAACTTTTTTCACTGACTTGTTTATTTGTTGAGGAAATTTCAACATCACATATCATTTGTGTTTTTAGTAATCCACTATTATTTTCATTGTGGTTAAAAGTCAAAGAGAAAAACCGTTGGAAATTGGAAAAAACTATGGAAAGAAGTTAGATAGGATGTAAACAAAACTGCAGCGCGAAATTTGAACTTCGCATTGTTTGGCACTAATTGTAAACATTGGGTTAGCGTAGATATAACGTCGGCTTTTGAAAGACAAGGTTTGCCAACCTGTATTGCGGCAACCACAGATCTCCCTCATATGACTGATCTTGAACCGGTTAGTCGCGACGCTACGTGGCGCGTCCTCAAGGGGCGGATAGGGGATAATCGAGGACCAAAAGCGACCGTGTTTCCCTGAGACACAGGTGGATCCAGGAGATAAATTGCCTTTTTCTGCTGCGCCGATTTCGCACATACTTTCTGTATTTGCTAGGCGTATTCATGCATGCGTGTGT
>MQTX01000055.1:1037033-1143134 GCA_009735665.1 Angiostrongylus cantonensis
TCTAGGTCGGAAATCAATGTGATGAACGACTTAGCTCCAGAGCTGAGCAGAAGAAAACGTGCGGCTTGGGGTTCTTTCAAGAGCATCGTGGATGTAGTGAAGAGAACAAAGAACACCCGACTCCATGTTCACGTTTTCGACTCAACGGTTCTTCCTGCCCTAACGTATGCGTCGGAAACCTGGTCTCTGCATAAGCAGGATGAGAGATCACTCCGCGTTATCGAATGCGCAGTTGAAAGGTCGATGCTAGGAGTATCCTGTTTCACACAAGCAAGGAATGGAATCCGAAGCTCCAACCTGCGTCAACAATCAAAAATCAAAGATGCCGTTCTGTACGCCAAGCAGTCGAAGATAAGGTGGGCCGGACACGTAATGCGTATGAATGACAACCGATGGAGAAGAGCCGTTAGTGACTGGATTACTCGGTATGTCAAACGTGCTGCAGGAAGACCACCGACCCGATGGTCAGAGTTCTTCACGAAGAGTCTAGAGGAAAGATATGATTCACGGCGAGTCCTTAGAGCGAACGAGCCGAACCCACTTTTGCGCGCGACAGGGAAAAATGGAGGATTTACTGGCATCCGCTCGAGTCTCTCGACGATCAACGGGACTACAGGTGGTACAGGTGATATCTCGACTCTAACATAACTGTGATGATCATAATGAGATTTTTTTATTCTCTTATGTGGTGCATACTAACGAATCTTGCGGATCCCAGCATGATTTTCATCAGGTCTTGCTGTTCGTTTTGTTGTATGTATGAAAACGTCCGTATTTGAGTGGAGGTTCGGCTGTCACTTAAGACTTTGTCATGCATATCATTGAATTAGAATTCGGTTAAATACATTTGTTCAACTGATTCTTCCGAAATTGTTCTGAGATTGCTTTTACCAGAGTTTCCAGCTGTGGATTAAAGGTCACTGCCTACTTTTGTCGATTTAAGGGTTTTTCGCCAGACATGAGCTGATACTAATTTGTCGAGCGAGGCTAGATGAAGCTTCACTGGCACGCAGTGTTGTCTAGCCAGCGACCATGCGTGTACTACATGGCATGCTACACCTCTGCGCTTCTCGTCCACATCAAAATAAAATTTATTAGAATCTACACATTTATTTGCCAACAATATACAACTAATAAGTGATGGGATGCATGAAAAGGTCCTAGTCAGATGGTGAAGGGTTCAATTAGTACGCTAGATAAGGCTAGTTTCTAAGTCCTATCAGTGCACTCTGCAGCGCTGGTT
This sequence comes from Angiostrongylus cantonensis, assembly GCA_009735665.1. Classification (NCBI taxonomy): domain Eukaryota; kingdom Metazoa; phylum Nematoda; class Chromadorea; order Rhabditida; family Metastrongylidae; genus Angiostrongylus; species Angiostrongylus cantonensis. The sequence goes on from MQTX01000055.1 coordinate 1,038,277, forward strand.
ATCTACTAACTCATGGTTGGACATGTCATTACATTCCAACGACTTTTTTACAATGCTGCTCCGGTTTGATAGTTTGGCCAGAATTCAGAAAGTTACAATAAATACTTCCAACTACTGGAAAAAGAAGTTGTCTTAAGTACTTGGTAAGTTGCCTCTGGGCATAAGCCGCCTTGTTTTGGAGCGTCGTTGCAGTCCAACCACTCCACTAGGCGTCACCAGTTTCTCCCTGGGGTCTACTTTCCACTCACGATTGCGCGTCACTGAACGATCGAGAAGTTGGTTCTTTTTCATTGTGTTGAAAAAATCACAGAACAGATTTCATAGCAACGTTCGCTTTGATTTTCGTTGCACTCATTTGCAATATTTAACAATAAATAATCTTTATGACAATTTGATGGAAAGATGCAAAAAATATGCATTTATTAGAATTTTTTAAAAATTTTGAATAGTCGATCTATCCTTTGAAAGGGTCGCTTCCGTAACAGAAATCACCTTTATTTTTAACGAATCCTTGTCCCAATGCAGCAAACATTCCTGAGAGCCGTGCGGCCTGGTGACTGCTTCTGATGGAGATCCGAGGGTTTGCATGCATGGCTATCTGCGGTGCGAGAGAAAACCGCGCTCGACCAACATTCAGCATGCCAGTGATAAGGCCAGATGACAGAGCTTCAACCCGTAGCCGAACCCGCACCTGAATCCGACGAACATTGTCGCCCTCGTCCTTGATTCCCTTCTTCGTTTTAATTCTCTAGTAGGCAGTTCTTTATGGGACGAATCATTGTGGCGGAAAATCGTTTGCTCAGGCAGCCACTCGGCAGAAGAAATTACCATTCGTCGAGGTTAACCGAGTATTGATTTAGTTTTAAGGTATTCCTAAGGTAAAAACTGAAATTAATGTATTTGTAGAAATGTTAGGAGATTTTCCGAGACTTTTATCTTGCAGGGTTGTTTTTATCCCTATTCGTCACTCTTTAATTAATTTGTGATGTTTGCTCGTTGTTTTCACTTATTATCTGTTCGTCTGTCTCTATTGTTTTGTGCTACGTATTCTTGTTGGTAAGGAGATCCTTCGGTTTGAAAAAAGAAGAGAGGAAGTGAAAAATTCTTTTGCTCTAAGTAATCCAGAATCTTTTACCGAATTCCTTCAAGTAAAAGTGTTTCTTAGTTGGGAACATTTAGTGCTTGGGGACCGATTTCGGTTCAATCTGAGGTCCTCGGGACCTCACTCTTTGGCTCACGCATTATTTCTATTGTGATGCGTGTTACCTAGCACACCATCGTACTCCGGACCACACCGGGTCAAATCGCGTACGTTTCTTAGTTCTTAGGTTCAGGAGTCAGGTATGACGATGAAGGTTACTTACATAGAAATACGTTGCTTTAAGTAGATGAAGTTGAATTAAAGGATTTGAAATTACATTTTCTGAAATTTTACTATTCAAGCAAACCTCTTCTATTCGAATATTTCCCGGAGTTGAAGCTTTATTTGATTAAAAATTATATGATCATATTGATGCTGAGCTATGAAGAAAACTCTGCACCTAACGAGGGCTACCAATCCGCTATTCCCTTTCCATGGGCGCAACGGTTCAACCAGTGAAATTACCATTTCTTTTTACGAATGATTGTTGAGAGAAAAAAAAACTAGCTTGGAAGGCAAAGCAAGACCATCAGTTGATGGAGGAGATTCACACGAAACAGTTCTCAGGATCGACTTTCTATTAACCTCGGCATTGGAGTATCAATGCGTTGTTTTCTTGTTCAGTAATGGCGAGGTTGTTATTCAGCGTACATTTACTTCGAAAACACACAATACAATACGACAGTAGCTGAGGTTTTGATCGTTTTATGCGATTATAAGCTGTTCTAACCTTCCTCATTGGAAGTCATGTAAGAAAAGCGACTCTGAAGAAGGCGATACTGCCGAAACGTTAGCTACTGTTGTATTGTATTGTGTATTTTTTATGGAAGTAAATGTATGCTGTATAACAACCTCGCGAGTGCTTAACAAGAAAACAACGAATTCACACGAAAGAGTAATCACGCGTTCGATGCCCACCTGGAGCTCCAAGTTTGTTCATATTTCACCATCTTTGTAGCTGTATTTAACATAATATCTTGCTATGAGAGAAAGATTCACCTGTATCACCTGTAGTCCCGTTGGTCGTCGAGTGACTCGAGCGGACGCCAGTAAATCCTCCATTTTTCCTTGTCGCGTGCAAGAGTAGACCGGTGGGTTCTGATCGCTTTAGGAACTCGTCGAGCATCAGATCTCTCTTCTAGGCTTTTCGTGAAGAACTCTGACCATCGAGTCGGTAGTCTTCCTGCAGTACGTTTGACATCCCGAGGAATCCAGTCACTAACAGCCCTTGTCCATCGGTTATCATTGATACGCATTACGTTTCCGGCCCACCTTATCTTCGACTGTTTGGCGTATAGAACGGCATATTTGATTTTCGATCGTCGACGTAGGTCGGGGCTTCAGATTCCATCCCTTACTTGTGTGAAACGGGATACTTCTAGCATCGTCCTTTCGACTGCGCGTTCGATAATGCTGAGTGATCTTTCATCCTGCTTACGTAGCGACCAGGTTTATGATGCATGCGTTACGGCACGAAGAACCGTTGAGTCGAAAAGGTGAACACGGAGTCAGGTGTTCTTTGTTCTCTTCACTACATCCACGATGCTCTTGAAAGCTCCCCAAGCCGCACGTTTTCTTCTGCTCAGCTCTGGAGCTAAGTCGTTCACCACATTGATTTCCGACCTAGATAGACATAACTGGAGCATTCGGAGGTATTCGTTCCGTTGAGTATGAATGGGGCAAACGGAACCAATCCGTTCATAAACATCGTTTTCTTTAGATTTAGTCGAAGACCAATCTTTCCACACGCTTTATCAAAGTCCGCAAGCATACGTTCCGCTTGGCTAATGTCTGGTGTTATAAAAACGATATCATCAGCAAAGCGAAGGTGATGTATCTGCCGACCATCGATTTTCGCTCCCATATTATCCCATTCCAATCCCAATTCCATTCGCGTGACGTTCTGGAGGGTGGCTGTAAATAATTTTGGCGAGATTGTATCGCCTTGCCTTACTCCTCTTTTGGCGTACACGTTGATATCGTTGTAGAATGATGAAATTTTGGTTGTGAAATTTTTGGGCAGCTCAAGAAGAACCTTTATGTACTGAGTGGGGACTCCTTGACTACCAAGGGTTCCATGACTGCTTCTATCTAAACTGAATCAAAGGCCTTCTCTAAGTCGATTAAAGTGAGACAGAGCGGTCTCTTGTTCTCTCGCGATACTTTAGTGAGCTTTGTTATCGTGTGAATGTGGTCCATCGTGCTAAATCCTTTTCGAAACCCTGCTTGCTCGCATGGCTGTCCTTCCTACAGTGTTCTGTCAATCCTGTTTTGACTCGAGTGAAAAGTTTGTAGACGACGGACAACAAACAGATTGGGCGATAGTTGCCTATATCGTGTGGGTCTCTCTTCTTGAACAACAACACGGTCTTGCTTGTCTTCCACTGAGTAAGGAGCTAGCATTCAGACAGGTAACGTGTGAAGAGCCAAGCCAATGTGTTTACGAGGACTGGCGTAAGGTTCTTCAGATGTTCTGATCTTATCCTGTCCGGACCTGGTGCTGTTCTATTTTTCACCGACGGAATGGCATGTCGGATTTCGGAAGGGAGAACCAGTGGAACAACATATCCATCCTCTTTTATTTCATAAGACGAGAGGTGGACGTGATTATCGAAGAGATCTGAGTAGTATTCGTGGATGATTTTCTCCATTGCCTTTCTGGACGATGTTATTGTTCCGTCTGGGCGTCGGAGTGCAATCATCTTGGTCTTGTAATTGGCGAAGCTTCGGCGGGCTTTGCGAATGCTTTTCCCAGCCTCTGCAGCTTCGACCATTACTGCTGCTCTTCTCTCTTTAAGATCTTCTTTTATCGCCTGTCTGCATTGTTTCGCAAGCACGGACGTTAGTTCGCGGTTGCCTGCAGCTCGTGCGAGTCCACGCTGGCGTATTAGCTCAAGAGTTTCTGGAGACAGACGTCTCATGGTGACCTTCGAACTCTCAGCTTTCATGGCGCTAACGTGAAGATGTTCAATGAGCCGATCGTATTCTTCGTCGATGTTGTCTACAACAGCATCTTCCCAACAGCCGACTAATGAGTTGAATAAGTCCCAGTTTGGATTGGTTCTGGGACTACGGTTTTTGAATTTAGCGGCTTTTTCTCCTTTCCGTGAAAAATAAAATCTTGCACGAAGGAGACGGTGGTCTGATCCCGTGAAAAATTTTGGGACAACAGCGACATCGGTTAGGCAAAACTTCCTATTTACTATGATGTGGTCTATTTCGTTATGGTACTCTCCATTAGGAGACTCCCACGTCCATCGTTGAGAGTGAGGCTTCTGGAATTGCGAGTTACCATGGATGGTTTTGGTCGCCATGATAAACTCAGAGAGCCGCTCACCCTGTTCGTTCCATTCTAATCCGTGGGTCCCAATGTGACGTTCCTCAGACGATCTTCTTGGTCCGATCTTGGCATTGAAATCTCCAATGATGACCTTGAAGAATGTGTGGTCTTCTCTGTAGAACCTCTCCAAGTCCATGTAGAACGCTTCAACTTCTTCTTCGTCAGGAGGCTCTTCTGGGGTGTGGGGAATGAGGCCCGTTTTTTTTTAAACTGTAGCATTTTTGATACCCACGTATAGCTTGCTGCGCTGTGAGCGTGGAGGCTGGTTATACTCACGGGTAGCTTGCCAGGCTCTCCCAGAGTGGATATGAAGCTTATTTGTTGGAGACGACTTCTAGCCGCCTCCCATATACTTCCCTGTCACTTGAATGCAGGCTTTTGGCCCAATTGACTCGTAGAATACAATCCGCATAAAGCGAGAACGCACTCGCACACACATGCATGAATACGCCTAGCAAATACAGAAAGTATGTGCCAAATCGGCGCAGCAGAAACATGGAGTCTACCCCCTGGGTCCACCTGCGTCTCAGGAAGCAGAGGTCACTTTTGGTTCGCGATTAACCCCCTATCCGCCAACTGGGGACACCCAACGTAGCATCGCGACTAACCGGCTCGAGATTTCTCATATGAGCGAGATCCATGGGAAAGAAAGATTAGGCACTAAATATTAGTAGAAACAGGAATGATATGTCACCTAAAGTATTCCGTGTCATTGTCGCAGCACTATTTTCTTTTTTACTCAATCTTTATTTCCCTAGAGGTACACTCGCTTTAGAGGCGTAAGAACGTTAAATGTAAGAGTACAAACAGCAACAGTAGTTTTTTCTAGACGAGAAGATGCCCGAAACACCACGTCGCGTTGCGAAGCAACCGCTGAAGACCGTGAACTCTATTCCAGCGCTGCCACCAAAACCAGAGCGACCAAAGAAAGAACGAAAACCATTGTACGTTCCACCACCGCCCAAAGGTAGATATCATGGAATTTTTTTTCTTTTCCTTTGAGCAATTCTTTTATCTTCACCTTTCCACAGTTGTCTGACCAGATTACGGATTAGTGATTGCATCTGATTTATGTGGCGAGCGCCTAAAGCCACGCCTCCTTTTTCATCCTTGAAAAAAGTGTTTTGTAATTTGTTAAGTGCAAAGAACAGCTTTCTGCGGACCTTTTCTGTCACGGCATACTTGTTATATAGGCTGCCGATCGAGTGCAAAACTTATAGCAAGTAATCTCTTTTCGACGATTTAAACAGCTGGATGGAAAGTGCATTGGAATCAATGCGTGCGGTCTATTTTGCCAATTAGTACATGCAGTGATATAAATACATAAGTCGCTTCTATGTTAATGATTCAATTAAATGAAAATTGAATGTATTGATATGTTTCGCGACTGCTGCATTTGAAAGGTAATACTGACAGATCATTAATTTCGATTATTGATGGACCGTTTGAGCTGGACATCTAATCATGGAATGGTTGGTTTTCTCCACGAAACTTTGACTTCTGCGACTTAACGAGCTGCTCCGGTTCGGATTGAAAGATGTCTGCAGTGGCGATCTACTTTCCAGTTCAGCCATTTTTTAGAACTCAAAAGGGAAAATTTCAAGATTTAAAGTCAAGTCCAGCTTATATCCTGATGAAACCGTTTTAAACTGGGTATTTTATGTTGTTAGCGAACAGAAAAACCATCAGGTTTCGCGAAAGAGACAACTTGAGCCAAGGCCACGGCGAGATTCTAGGTTCCTTTCTTTGGCTACAACACGTGAATACCAAGCACCAGTAATCCGTACTATCAAGTAATAAGTTACCATTCGAATCCTATGCTTGTTCGCTTTGTTTTTTGCGGCACTACTTCACCACCAATCGAAGCTCTTCACTCTCAGTGTTTGGCTAGAGGATATTTTCACAGAGCTTGCCTGTCCGTCGTGGATTGAAGTAAACTCACGAGAAATTTTTGCGAGCTCACGTAGAGTAGGTGTGAGGTTTATTTGTTGATTGGAGGCGTTTCCGAAACACCCTCTCTATTCTCACTACACGTATATTGGTGGAATCGATGGGTGAAAGAGTTGGAGTGCACATAAGAAAACAAACGCATGAATATCATTACGTCTTTGGCATGACGCGAGGATATAAATCTTTCTATAGCAGCGAGCACAGGGAACCCATCTTAATCTACATGGTTCAGAGTAAGTACATGTGGAAGTGTTGTGAAGCGTAATATTGGACTAATAGTTCAAAGATTCTTTACAATCTGTGGGTATACTTATCGATTCTAGAATATTGTAGGACATAGGACCCCTTGGTAAACGGGCAAGGCAGGACTATACCACGGAACTGTAGCTTGAAGAGGCAGGCCTATTGGAACCTAAAATAACGCTCTCAGAACGACGACCTTGTGTTTGTCCTAGGAGATTATCGAAGCCGGAATTACGAAGACCAATCCTCTTAAGAACGTACATGGGAGTGGGAACTAGTCCTTGACGATATGGGTGAGGTTATTGAATTTTTAAGAGGTTGGATTTAGATAGAGGGGCGGGTAGCGCTGTGTTAGTGATGCTGGTAATCACAAGCGCGGTTCTTCCTCTACCCCGTACTGGTGTCACTAAGCCTGTCATCACTCCGTAGTCGGGGAATCGCTACCACTCCGTCTGGGAAGGTTTCATTGTTTGCAAGCCGAGTGGGAATGCTCTAGCCCGGCTATCCCATGACTTCAGAGTGGAGCGCAGTGATTAGTGATGCAATCCGCCACGAAGGAAGACCTGATTCGATCGCGGCTTTAACCCTCTTCTCCAATCTACATATGAACGCCTTAGCTCGACAATCTGAAAGATTTTAACGTGCCAGCACTCCAAGGCGTTTTTAAAGAAGGCGGAATCCTCTAGATGCGGGAAAGCGAATTGGTGCAAGACGTAATGCGATCCCCACAGTAGTTGTGGTGGTGGATCATGTACAATAAATGGTGTAATAACACACAAGTTCTGCTTTCTTCCAACTTACCGCTCATCGCTATGTACGGTAGTTGTGTTCGAAGATCGTTCGAACAGCATTGTTTTATTTTTTTTTCTTCATATTTAAACTATTTCTATATTATTATCTACTTTATATTTTCTTTTATTCTGTGATATTTGTTTAATGTTTGAAGATCCTGATTTTATCTCAGTTTTTATCTCTGCTTATTTTTAATATTTAAATTTTTTGTTGTTTGATATCAACTTCATTTTCATTAGGAACTATTTCACAGTTTTTATTACCATAATATGTTCAGAATAAAAAGTAGCAGATGTGAAGAATAGTGGAAATGAAGAAGGAAAAGTTGGAATCATGCACAAAGTAATGCGGGAAGAAAAAGTAAAAGAAAAGAATGAAAAATAAATGGTAACAGGAAACAGATAAATCAATAAATTCGAGAATGGACTAACCTAATGTTACGTGATTAATCCCTTACCTAGCCAATTAGTATGGTTCGCTATAAGCTCAAATATGCCGATGTAAAGCTCTAAGCGGCCATTACTCTGACACTGTATGCATCGAAATCAATGCACACAGTCTGTTATTTGTTAACGTTAGTCAACACTGGAGAGGTTACCCATTGGTATTCATCTCATAACATTTCTAATCCTCTTGATCGCAGAGTAATTCGATTGGGTAGCAGTAAAATCGCTATCCATCGCTGTTGTGAGCAGTAGCTGCTCAGTGGACACATGACCTCGATTTTGTGAATGTTTCATTGTATTAAAAGAATGCCACGAACTGATACTGTGGTGTGATTCACCACGCAATGACGTCTGCTATTCATATTATCCAACTAAATTCATGGTCGCATTGATTTTACTTCCTTTTTTTTCTGATTGTGTCACATTACGAACGATGAGCCTAGTGTATGAATGAAGAAACGATGACCGTTACACTAATCTTTTCACATCATCTTCATGTCGTTCATTATTGTCATTATCACATCAACATGGTGGTGAGCATAGATGACGTTTCGTGAAAAGAAACTTTGTGAAGCTAAAACCCCTTTACGTTCAAACCACCAACTGCAAAAATCATCGAAGTCAACATAACTGCATCTTTGATTGAAAGGGAATGTTTAGCCAATAACGAACGACAAAGTTAGTTATAGATGCTACGCAATTGGATAAAGGTATAGGTGTAATCTTCTCAGAGCGAAAGGAAGTGAAGACCTCGACACCGTTGGTACGAAATGGCGTCGAGAAGACGATCGACACACCAAATGTCTCCAGAATCGTCGAAACACCGTCAAGGCAATCCAGTAGTAAAGGTGAGTGAACATGTATGAAATGAAGGAATTTTTGTATCTTTCGATATTGTGTTTTATTTATTGTTGATTTAAATATTCATTTAACTACTGTCTAGATATTACAATTGTAGATTAGCAAGTGTTATACCTTAGTTCTTGCATCAGCATGAGCTCGTAAGATTTGTTCAGCCTTCACTTATAAATGATAAAAAGCATAAAGCAGTCGGCGTTGATCAATCCATGAGGGTTGCTCAACACATTCGACCTTCTTAAGCATCGTTGGAGGTGACTAAATGCATATATGGCTTTTACAATGACTCGCGGTGGCCTACTGATGTATCGAGCCAGTGCTGCTATCCTCCTAGATAAGTCTGGTATCAATTTGCCTATACCGAAGGGATGGAAGGCTTCCTGAGCCACAGGCGCGCGGGATCGATTCCATGTGTGTCGCAAGTCGCCTCCAACCACTGCGCCACATACGCCCTTGCTCTTATAAAGAAAGAGTATAATTCTTAGAGCATTCACTCTTATTTTGAGATGGTTGTCTGTTTCAGCTACTGTGATCGCCTCTTTTGATTTATTGTTTGTGTATTAGTATGTTTATTAGGTGGGAAGTATTGCTACTTTATACGAGGAAGAAGTAGCCATAAATTTCAGGACGAGTAGAGAAGAGAATTCAGATGAAAAAGGAAATCGAAATGACGATTTTTATGATTTCTCATCATAAATCTGATTGGAATACAACTTTAAGTGTAGTAATTAATAATCTGACGATAATGGTTCTCTTTGAACTGGTTGCTCAAGTTCCTTGATAAAAAGAAATTCGATACATTCTTCTTGTGAGTCCTCGACACCTTTAGACTTGTCCTGCTTGGAAATGAAAGAAGGCATGAGAGAAGTTCCAAGATTTAGTCGAATACGACCCTTAGTAATCAATTCTATTGTTTTTTGTTTTGGCTTTTATAGATTTGTTTTGGCTTTTATCCCGGAATAAAATTATAGTGGGAATCCTACAAGCAGAAAACGTCTTTGTAAATCGAGTTGAATAGGCTGGAGAATATGATGATGATGGAAGCTAGTTTTCTTCAAATAATTAAGGTGAGATCACAATGTCAACTTTTTTATTTACTGCCTGTTACACTTATTCGTGGCGGGGTATCATGTGTAATACAACCACAGTGGTGCTGAGATATTTTGCAAAACTGCTGACCGCATGTGTCAGCGCTGGGGAACGAACGCGCTATTACCCTTTCCGGTGGCTAACGCGTTCACCACCACACCATGCGTCTCCTTCGTTTCGCCTGTCTCTCAGCTATTTGGGTGTATGAGTGCTCAAATGGTTGACACTGTATTTCCTATTCAATGTCTTTCGCTAGCAGCTGTTTTTCTATGGTTTTTCATCATGGATTTTTTCTTCGGATACTGAATATGTTATCGTATATTGTAAGGTGAGGAGAGTAAATCTTTTATCAAAATCGGTGCAGTACGTCAGAAACCGTACTACTTTTTTTTCTGATTCACTTTCTGTGATTTTTAAAAGTTTTGGTAACAATGAACTCAGAAGTGTCAATGGAAATTGGCATCTTGAACGGACTCTCCATGTTTGTTCTTCTCTCTTGAAAAGAACGTTGGTTCCGCGACGAAAGCAATGGAAGAAACTTACTTGATAGTTTGGTTCATATCTATATTATATTTTAAAAGTAGTTCCTTTAATTCGCACTGAGCAATAAATCTCTTGCGACTTCTCATAATCAGCTGCATTTTTTGAAATCATTTTCTTCCTAAAAGTGTTCTGTAAAGGTTTTAAATTAGTAGCTTTATCACTTAATTAGAAAAATTGCTACTCTTCCAGTTAAAACTAAACTCTTAATATGTATTCTTTCTTCGATGAGCTTACACGAGGTTGATAATAATATTTATCATTTATTTATTTATTTAAAATATTCCAACTCTTAATGTCTTCGCTTCCAGACGGAAAGTCGAAGAAGAAGGTTCCAGTTGGGTTGAAAGCAAGTGGAGCTGCCGATACAGAAGATTGTAAGTTTATTTTATATAAAGAGGTCTTCGTATGCAAATTTTTGTATAAGAAATATACGATTGCGTCTGTAATCTGTGCCTCAGCCTAGCTACATGCGCGACAATCAAGCAAATCATCCTCAACTCGGGTCGCCTCCGTCCGGGTAGGATGTCGTCAAATTTTTGAAACAGCTTTATTTGTCCAAGGATGAGGACCCATTAATATATTCATTTTTGTGACGCGCTGGATGTCTTACTGATTTCGTGTTGTCGAAGGTCGACACTTTACTGCAAGTTTCTGTGCCCTTCATAATGATTCGATCAAAGATCTGGAAACTAAATTCTTCAACGTTGCTTGATTAGGTATTTGGTTCATAAATGATAGGATTCTGCATCTTTTTTTCAGCCAACAACGAAAAGCTGCAACGACTACGGTCTGTTGTTCGAGCATTCGAGGCGTTATGTGTGGTGATCACGCAATCAGAGACGCAGGGCGCGCGATTGCGGTGCCAGCTGGAAGATGCAAACGAGGACATCGGTAGGCCGAATAGTGTTGCTTTGATGGCGTTGATAAATTCTGGTGGATGAGAATGGGCAGTTCTTTAATGAGAATGTTCTAATGTGACGACTGTAGAGAGCATTTCTCTAGTGCAACATTGAACAAGTGGGTAGAAATAGAAGAAGAAGAAAAAGGAAAATGAAACGTACGTTTGCTAAGCTGAGTTCGATGGTGGTCACAGTTGTAGTTTAGTGTAAGAAAGGCCGGGAATCTCAAAGATCACTGACGGGCAAGATATTTCGTGGAAGGAAATTCATTTCCCCTGTGAAAGAACAATGTTGGTGTTTTTAAAGAAGTAGAACTGTCATGTTTTACTGTATATCATGTAAATCGTGGAAAAGGTCATTTCAGAACACGATGAGTCCGATAAAAGTCTCTTAGCCTGATTTCTTTGGTTAGGAATTGAGCGACCATCTTACAGTGTCGAATGGAAATTATGAAGCGTCATTGCAGCTCGTCACTTGGAAATTGTGGAGGAGTTGAAATCGCACTTAGAAGAACGAGAAAAACTGCACCGAGACGATGTTGAACGATTTAGAAGTCATAATGAGCAAGGTAATTTATAGGCGACATTTATTTTATGTCGTATTCTCTTGCTGCATATGGCAGCACAGTGGTCGGAGGCGCTCTGCAACACACACATGAGATCGACCCCGTGCCCACGACTCACTAAGCCTTACATCCTCCCGGAGTCGGCAAATTGTTACCAAACTTTTTTCGCAGGATAACAGCAATGGCTCGATACATCGGTAGGCCATCGCGAGTCATTGTAAAGGCCAGACATGCATTCAATAACCTCCAAACGATGCATCATTGATGAAGTCGAATGCATTGCATTTCCTTCAGGAATTGATCAGCGCCTAGAGCTTTATTTTTATCCTCTAGTATTCTTCATTTTTAGCGATTTAGCTATATATAGACTAAAAAGTTTTCTACCAACTTTCGAGTACCTATTCTTTTTTCTTAGGGTACGTAGTTTAGGTTGTAAATTTTCATGGTTCAGTTTGATAGTTGCTATGGAAGACTCTTAGCGGTCTTGAACTGTTCTATAATTGATAGTAGCGAAGAATCAGGAATGCTAATGGTCATTTAGAAAGACTAAGTATGATTATTTTTCATGAAGATACGAAGGAATACTAGAGATTTCTGTAATTCAATTTCACCTATACCGTCCAAAGTAGTCACCTGATCGCTTTTTTGATGCGCGACACGTCAGGAGGCGTGACGGTGTGCGACGCTGATCCCGCCCATTCCTCCGCCCATAGCTCCGCCCTGAAATTCGATCCGATTCCGCATCAACTCTTATCGGAATGTCATCTACAGCGAAGCCAATATCCGCACTGTAGCACAGCTCGTTCGACGGCCGGCCGATATACTATATATCAGCGATTTTCTAGTCGAACTCTTGGTCCAGCCATATATTGAACTGTTATAACCACGTCGCGTCCTCCGGCTACTACCACCTATCGACCTATTTTTCGAAAAATTGATAAGTTGGGGATGTAATCCTCGTAAAGGCGATAAAAATCAACTTACTTGTCGAAACAACAACATAACTTTCTCATCATAGAGAGATACCGTTCATACAGTAACCGATCGTATCTACCAACATTTGCGAATCCATGAGGAGCGAAATCCACAAACGTCCATTACTTTTCTCTATTGTCACATCGTCATTAGTGCTTTGCTCATTGAGCGCACTTGTGGACTGTGATGGACGGCGTAGATTTCCAATCAATATTTGTATTTTATTCACTGGATTTCTTCCGGTTATTGCTATTATCGTTACAGTAGCTCGATCACAAGTCGAAGCTCTCGAGAGGACCAAAGAGCGCTATGAGTGCCAGGTGAGATTGAGACTTGCTCGATTATTCTCATGCTAATCATAATAAGGTTATGCAAGTACTAATATTGACATCATTTCATTTGTAATCTTTGTTCTACCTATTGGTTGAAACTAAATTCGTTTGTTTAATTGAGATTTTAGTTTTAGATTTTATAGGACCTAATTTTAAAAGATTTGTTTAGCGATAGTGTAATAATATTTGCTATGTCCAAGAAATAATCTTTAAAGAGATCTATTTTGAATCATTTTTGGTCTGAAAATTTAGCCACCTCAGTTACGATGAACTTAAACTTACTTGGATTCTTGGATATTTAGAGGGCCGTTCCTCTTTGGTTGTCCTGTCTGCGGCACATTCTCCACTTTTTAGAGTTTTGCTGGTTTAGCCATTCTGTTTCATTTGAGTTCCAAGGTTAACCTGGCCAAAGTCTGCCCCAGGTCTTCACCACGGGCAGTGATCGCCCTTGTGGATCCGAGGGAGATTTGTGAGCATGCGACTATTTTGATACCAAAACGGTGGTGGATCCTGGTATCTTTTTATTCCTAGGTGGGCTTCCTGCTGGATACGCCGGACTTCTCATCTCCTTCTTAGCTTGGGAGACTCTGCCGGGAGGATGAATCCCCCGCTGTACATTGCAACCCAACACCCAGGAACACTTCCCAGTTACGATGAGGAAATAAACCGTTGGGAGGGATGAACGAGGGAAGCTTGAACAAGTGAGAAATAAATCATTAAATACTGCAAGACAGAATTTTTCGACGTGATTTTTCTCAGAAGTTTATACTGGGAACATTCTAGAGATTGAAACCGGTATTTCCTCGAACATTTTCAACGAGAACACTTTCCTGGAGTTTTGATTAATTAGCTGGATACTAAACCATTTTCCAAGAGGTTTGACTGATAAGTTTGATAAAAATGATAATGGCCAAGGAAACAGGAAAGTTAGTTCAATGATGCATTGCTCATTGAAACAATAATTTTGATTGATCAAGTTTCTAAAAGAAGTGGTGGTAAGGAGTCCAACTAGCACGGTGCTGACATGAGCTCTTCGTTTTAATTCATACTTACGTTTTATACTCATTTATAACCCATATTTGGTTTTTTATTGGTGGACTTCATTGGACATCCAAGCCCTATCAGTCAGGCTTTGCCTTCCTTATAGCGTTTAGTTGAATTGGTTACAAACTTGTCTTCTATTGACAAATCGCTACGTACTTTATTGGTCGTTTTACTGGAGTTGTCATCAAGTCGTTAAACGTTCGCAATGTTTATTCTCTAGGCTTATGATTCTGTAAGTGGAACATGAACGTGTGACGCATATCTATGATTTTTATTAAAAAGCCGAAAAATATTCTGCTTTTTACTTCGATACTTGCATGGTCCGTCCTCATTGCAAACCCCAGCATAATTTCCACTTTTTCGGAGCTCTGCTGGTTAAGCTATCGTGGTCACCTGAGTCCTGAAGTCAGCATAGCCAAAGTTTGCCCAGGTCGTCACCACCGCATGCAGTCGCTGCCTTTGTGGATCAGAGGGAAATTTGGCACCATGCGACTTTTTTGATAGCAGGACGGTGGTTGATCCTGGTTTTGGTTTACTCTTGGTTGGAATATTAAAATCCAACTCAATCAAGAGAAAGGTAGTGAATTTGTGCCAATGTACGGCAAGATTGAACATCTCATTTATATAAGCGTTTCTATTTCTAGATTGGACCCGACAAATTCATCAAAGTCCTTTTGGTTGCTTCTCGTCTGGTCAAGGTTTTCTTTCGGAGGGAACTAGTGAAATGTTTGAGCAACTGCTTTTCTTTTTGATTTTCTCTCGCTGATAATTCTAATGACGAAGTTGGCGGAGGCAATCCTCATTATCACTGGTCGCTCAGGTTCTTAGCGCTTAGTGTTTGAAGGTGGCTTTCAGCAAGGAGCTAGCAATTTTTTGATGATTGGAATAAGAATGTAGTGGACTTATAGGAGCAACTTTGGTCTATCTCTCCGAGAGTAAGTACGTTTCTTTAAATTGCTGTATTTTGTTTCCTTTTCTCGACAAAATGTCATCGATGAATTTCTTATGAATTCAAGAAATTGCAGTGGTTGTTTGTATGTAGTGAGCACAAAAACTCATCAAAGTCCTCTTAGGCTTCCAAATTGAGCTTCGAGAATGCGCCAGTGCATCCCTCTTGTTGAACAATGCGATTAGGAAACATTATTTGTCTTATGCACAGAGGGACAGACCAAATTGCATTTCTTTTTCAATCTATCCACTTGTCGAGCTTTTTTTGGATTGTTTAATTCGATTGAGGTCTTTCAAAATTGTTGTTCCACTTCTGTCCGAACTCTTTGCAAGCTCTTAGGCTGTTGTGCTTTGGATTTACTTCAAGTGAGTGGTGTCTTCGAACGGTCGTTGTCGTCGGTAGCAAATTTTCGTTGGCGCTTTCTTCCTCGAGGATCTTTTCCTCATAACGAAAGTTTGGGACCAATGTTGTACATTTAGGACCATTCGTCCAAATGTCTTTCGCTTTCTTGTCTTTTGAGAGCTTATGTTGTGATCGCTTTCTGCAATTTTGCATCCAAGTTAAGCCAAATAGGTTAATAAGAAAATCAATACACATGGACTTGTATGTGTGGTTTCTACTGCACCTCGATTTATTGAGAGAAAATTAGCCCATTGGTTTGCACACGGTAGGATTTTACATACGTCCACTGTGATATTAATATGAGTCAAACCCTTATTAGCTTGCAACATTATTTCCCCATGTTATATATTAGTAGGAAAACTCGTCCGCTTTTGTATAGCTGTTAAGGATCTAATGAAAAATAACGCCTTGTGTCGTTAATGTGCTAACACAAGATTGTTAATAAATTCATTCGACTAACGTTTAAAATTAAAATTTCCTTTAAAATGGTTCAAAAAGATCTTCATGTAAAATACTTTCAGTTGGCCGAAAAAGCCAAAGAAGCTGAACGAGCGTTAGATGATGAACGCAGTCGTCACGAAGCCGAACTGGAGGCGATGAGTAGACGGCATCAGAAGGTGCGGTGATTTGTTCCATAGATCAGTTTGTTGACTTTTGGTGTTTGTAGGAGGGAATGTTTTGAAAAAAATTCTTATTTCAATGAAACTATAATAAAGGCAGGGTAATGTAGAATTCATACATAGTCTTTTAGGTTTTTAAAGGGCTAAATAAGATCTTTTAGAATAATCACTGACTTCTGCGCCAGAATTTATCCTTCGCATGAAAGTTACCGTATTAATATCTGGATTTTTTTTAACGCTTATAACATTATTAAACAGTTTATCTTATGTGTGACAAAATATGTGCTTGCTGTCCACGAAATCCAACATGTCGATCGTAAAGCGGTTGATCGTAGGGAAGATTACGATCCATCATCATCAGTCAGGCTGAGTGATTGAGCGTTCTATGAAGCGATCAGAGCTTTGTACAATACTGAATTACCACCAGTAGTCTTGATAATACAAAAACATCCAATTCATTTAAGCGTTTCCTGAGTCCTGAAGTCAGCATAGCCAAAGTTTGCCCAGGTCGTCACCACCGCATGCAGTCGCTGCCTTTGTGGATCAGAGGGAAATTTGGCACCATGCGACTTTTTTGATAGCAGGACGGTGGTTGATCCTGGTTTTGGTTTACTCTTGGTTGGAATAACTGATGGAAACGCCAGACTCCTTCAACATTGGAAGATCCTGCTGGGGGATGAATACCCCTCGCTGTACATCACAGCCCGAAACAAAGGAACACTTCCCAGCAACGGTGGGGCGATAAACCGTTGAGAAGCTGCTTTTTTGCTTGTAGAAATTCGTATTTATTCATTGTAGTGAGCAGGAAGAGGTAATTTTATAGCGACAAATTATATCAGTCAATACTTATAGGTGCAATCGATTTACATAATGTATTAGTTACATTTCATTAATTCTCTCTATAGTTGGCACTATGAGCGAATCATTGTAAACAAACGTATTTGAGCTCGTAGTGAGAGTTTCTTTAACTGAAATGAAGTTCAATAGAATCTATAGGCTCAGGTTTTCTATAGATCGCAAAGCGTATACCTTCGCTTTCTACTTTTTCATCGAAGGGTTCATTTCGAGCACGAAAGCAATTGAATGAGCGGGTTTTCGTCCAGCAGGAGACCGATGATGTCGTCGATTGCTCCGTAGATGTTTGCAGCTGCCGTGGTTACATTGGAGATCTTGAAAATTTTGATTTCGTTTTCAGTTTCCGAGATTTTTAGTTGAAAATTATTACAGTTGGAAGAACGTTTTACGATAATTATATATGCCGTTATTCCCGAACTCTTCAACTGCACAAATGATCGAGATATCGTTAACCGTTGAAAAAACATTTTGGTCACGAAATGGTGGATGGGTTAATAGGCTTTCAAATAGTCTGGTCGTTTGCTCGAATGATGTTTATCTATGGTGACAAATAAGCACCTTTTGAGCTTATTGGACAGTTTAGTTAGGATGCTTCAAGTCGTCTTAGGGGCCTACAGTATCGTTATTGACGTGGTGACGGTCATCGCCCAATTCGCTCCGACACCGATCGATAATCATACAGTGTACAGGCCCCGAAGCAGGATGATTATGAATGTACAAGTGTGGTTTTTTCATTGTTATCCGATTTTGAACGTACAGTCAAGAATGTAATAGTATGTTTAAAATCCAACTCAATCAAGAGAAAGGTAGTGAATTTGTGCCAATGTACGGCAAGATTGAACATCTCATTTATATAAGCGTTTCTATTTCTAGATTGGACCCGACAAATTCATCAAAGTCCTTTTGGTTGCTTCTCGTCTGGTCAAGGTTTTCTTTCGGAGGGATCTAGTGAAATGTTTGAGCAACTGCTTTTCTTTTTGATTTTCTCTCGCTGATAATTCTAATGACGAAGTTGGCGGAGGCAATCCTCATTATCACTGGTCGCTCAGGTTCTTAGCGCTTAGTGTTTGAAGGTGGCTTTCAGCAAGGAGCTAGCAATTTTTTGATGATTGGAATAAGAATGTAGTGGACTTATAGGAGCAACTTTGGTCTATCTCTCCGAGAGTAAGTACGTTTCTTTAAATTGCTGTATTTTGTTTCCTTTTCTCGACAAAATGTCATCGATGAATTTCTTATGAATTCAAGAAATTGCAGTGGTTGTTTGTATGTAGTGAGCACAAAAACTCATCAAAGTCCTCTTAGGCTTCCAAATTGAGCTTCGAGAATGCGCCAGTGCATCCCTCTTGTTGAACAATGCGATTAGGAAACATTATTTGTCTTATGCACAGAGGGACAGACCAAATTGCATTTCTTTTTCAATCTATCCACTTGTCGAGCTTTTTTTGGATTGTTTAATTCGATTGAGGTCTTTCAAAATTGTTGTTCCACTTCTGTCCGAACTCTTTGCAAGCTCTTAGGCTGTTGTGCTTTGGATTTACTTCAAGTGAGTGGTGTCTTCGAACGGTCGTTGTCGTCGGTAGCAAATTTTCGTTGGCGCTTTCTTCCTCGAGGATCTTTTCCTCATAACGAAAGTTTGGGACCAATGTTGTACATTTAGGACCATTCGTCCAAATGTCTTTCGCTTTCTTGTCTTTTGAGAGCTTATGTTGTGATCGCTTTCTGCAATTTTGCATCCAAGTTAAGCCAAATAGGTTAATAAGAAAATCAATACACATGGACTTGTATGTGTGGTTTCTACTGCACCTCGATTTATTGAGAGAAAATTAGCCCATTGGTTTGCACACGGTAGGATTTTACATACGTCCACTGTGATATTAATATGAGTCAAACCCTTATTAGCTTGCAACATTATTTCCCCATGTTATATATTAGTAGGAAAACTCGTCCGCTTTTGTATAGCTGTTAAGGATCTAATGAAAAATAACGCCTTGTGTCGTTAATGTGCTAACACAAGATTGTTAATAAATTCATTCGACTAACGTTTAAAATTAAAATTTCCTTTAAAATGGTTCAAAAAGATCTTCATGTAAAATACTTTCAGTTGGCCGAAAAAGCCAAAGAAGCTGAACGAGCGTTAGATGATGAACGCAGTCGTCACGAAGCCGAACTGGAGGCGATGAGTAGACGGCATCAGAAGGTGCGGTGATTTGTTCCATAGATCAGTTTGTTGACTTTTGGTGTTTGTAGGAGGGAATGTTTTGAAAAAAATTCTTATTTCAATGAAACTATAATAAAGGCAGGGTAATGTAGAATTCATACATAGTCTTTTAGGTTTTTAAAGGGCTAAATAAGATCTTTTAGAATAATCACTGACTTCTACGCCAGAATTTATCCTTCGCATGAAAGTTACCGTATTAATATCTGGATTTTTTTTAACGCTTATAACATTATTAAACAGTTTATCTTATGTGTGACAAAATATGTGCTTGCTGTCCACGAAATCCAACATGTCGATCGTAAAGCGGTTGATCGTAGGGAAGATTACGATCCATCATCATCAGTCAGGCTGAGTGATTGAGCGTTCTATGAAGCGATCAGAGCTTTGTACAATACTGAATTACCACCAGTAGTCTTGATAATACAAAAACATCCAATTCATTTAAGCGTTTCAGTGAATCATCACTAATTCGTAAATGTTCTTTTTTGCTTCCGCAGTAGTTACGAATCATAGCGAATGATCAACAATGTTAAGTTGGTGAAGAAAAATAGTTTCAATTTTTTTTCTCATCAAGAAACAAGAGCGATAAAGCGTCTGGTACCAACCATTCCCTGAGGGAGACGCCATGAATTGAATTCCATTGGTAGCATCATTATGGGAGGTGGATGCTATCAAATCGGCGCTGTTGTCCTTCCGGGCAAGTGTAGTACCTACTTACCATACTCGGAAGGATGGAAAACTTGGTAAGCACGGCACCTGGGATCGAACCAGAGACCACTTGTGTATTGCAAAGCACCTCTAATCAATGCGCTATCCGCACTTTTTTGCTTCATAAACTCTAGGCGGAACTTCGCCTAGGTCAGGAATTTGCCTTGAAGGATTTCCGTGTTCTTTGACGACTTTCTCGTCAAATATTTAATGACTTTCAATGATGCTAAATATTTGCAAAACTCCGGACCGCAGGTGTTTGCGGTGGGGAACGAACGCGCAATTGTCCTTTTCGGGAAGTTACGCGTTCACCACCACACCATGCGGGTCCTTCGTTTCGCCTGTCTCTCAGCTAGTTCTATCGATCTTTCGCCATATTTCACAATATACCGTGCCGTTAAAGAGAATATGCAGTAAATAATAAGTTAAAATTGTATTTGATGACTGTTCCAGCGGTTTTCGGCAAGTCCTGTTTCGAAATCGTTCAAATAAAGCTAAAATCTCTGGAATCCATTTTTTCCCACCGTCATTAATTTGGCAATCTCTAGTTGTGAATAATAATTCACTACGGTCTAAACAGCAGTATTCGTTGTTAATCTAATGAAATGTCACTTTTTTTCTTCCATTTTCATTCTAGAAGTAGCTATTTGCTTCCTCCATCGTTTAGCTGTTTTTTCTCTTCGACAAATGGAGAACACAGCTTTTTCTTTCAAAAGTGGTTTTTTTTCGTAATCGTCCTATGTGTTTTCTAGCCTTAGCTAGTTAACATAACATGCTACTTTTCTTCCCAAATATTATTCTTCAATTGTAGGTTGTCACTTCGTTGGACGAAAAGATCGCCGAAGGTGAGAGAACGATCCAGCAGCTGCTGGTGGACAAAAAGACGTTACAGACCGCGTTGGCCAACGATAGCGACCAGCGTAATCAGGTCAGAGATGTACTTTATGTTTTGGTCTCTATCATACAACTTATTTTGTTAGCAGTTAGACAGTTTTCTAGCTCTATAAAAATCTCACGTTCCAACGGTTTATCGCCCTATCGTTGCTGGGAGGTGTTCCTTTGTTTCGGGCTGTGATGTACAGCGAGGGTATTCATCCCCCAGCAGGATCTTCCAACCTGAGAAGGAGTCTGGCGTTTCCATCAGTTATTCCAACCAAGAGTAAACCAAAACCAGGATCAACCACCGTCCTGGTATCAAACAACTCGCATGGTGCCAAATTTCCCTCTGATCCACAAGTGTGGTGGTGACGACCTGGGACAGACTTTGGCCAGGCTATCCTCGGGTCTCCAGGGAGTACCACAATGGCTAAACCAGCAAATCTCCGGAGAGCGGGAATTGTGCTGGTGTCTGCACAACCAGTGAAGAGGAGCCATTCAAGTATCCAAGTATCCAACTATAAAAATCTCAATATTCGTTGAGATGTATTGCTTTGCTTAGTGCATTGCTTCTCGAAACAATTTTTGCTGGCCAAAGGGTACTGTCAGTAGGCATTAATGTTGCGGATCTCCTATTATGAACGTAGTTCTAGTAAATTTTCAAGGGATGAGTAAATGACTTGAAAACAAGTAGTAAGGACGAGGTTGATCGTCCACTCATAGCTAAGCCGTTTTCAGTTCAGAAGTGAGAAAAAAATACATTAATGGTCGTATCACTTTTCATTTTCGTTCTTGTTCTGGTTTTTTTTAGTTTTACATTTTGCTATTACATTATGTGATTTTAAGATGTTGACTAAGGAGATCAACTCACTTCAGACAGCACTAGAGTTCAAAAGTAGCGAAATGAAAGAACTGCGTCAGAAATATCAGCAGGTTTGTTAGTATTTCATTTTTATTTACTTGTTTCTATGGTTATTTGTTAGCACCGCTCTTCTGTTTCTTCAGTTTCTATCGATTGGTTTGTATTTCTGCAGTAGGCCTTAGCATCTTCATGACTGGGTTATTTTAAAGAAGTCGGAAAAATTTATTTACGGATAGCTTAGGGATATGGATTACTCTAGAAGTTTAAGTGAATAATGGCCTCATTCAGGGACCAAAGTTTTAACTTTTCTTACGATTTCGAAAAATTTCAGGTTGCATTACGTGTGGAGGAAATCCCGGTGAAAGAGCTTGAGATTACAAAGCTCAAGCATAAAGTGATAGAACTGAAGCAGGCTCTTGATCAGAAGCTCACCTACGAAAAGAAAGTTATACTTTCGTTTTTTTTATTAATCAAATATTTTTCTCGGACGTTTTTTACGGTCATCAGTGATCTATTTTTGACAACTTTTTTAAACAAAATGTTTAAAGTTTTTCAAGAGAGGTGGGGCTTCCAGTCCATGTACAGGGGTTTTCATCAAAAACACTTAGTCAGCTCTATCCTATAAGTCTGTCCTTACTTTTGCCTGAATCGAAGAGGTCGGTCGAGCGCTGCCTGTGAAACAACTTCAATCGTCGATGGTCTATCTTTATTGGTAATATTGATCCGGTTTTCACATAAGAACTGTAGTTGTCGAAGATCGGATCGTCGCCGATCCACGACAAGATGAATATCTCATGTGGCGGGAACGAACTCAGCCGTCAAAGTTCACGCTTGAAAAAAGGTCGATGAGTGCGAGATCTCGGTGTCAGATAGATCCCTTAGGTGACATATCAAGAAATTCCTTAGCTGTTCCACGAACTGTGCCGAAGCCGTAGGTCCCACACGGCAACCACTTCTAGGCAGCCGTTTCTGATGCTTTATTGATTGGGTAAGCATGAAAGTCACCAGCAGAATCTCTTTCTATTAAAATTTTCATCAGAAGAGTTAGTGGAAAATTTGGTTATTTTGTGAAATCTACGGTCATCACGTTATTCTGTTTTTTTTTCTTGTAGAATTTTAGACTGGAGATAAAGCTTAGGGGAAACGGCAATAAAAATGAGAAGAAAAAGAAACGATGGTGATAAAGAATGAAATAGAAAAATTAGAAAATGATGTAGAGAAAAATAGCTTCACTGCTTTTTAGATTGTTGGTGCATCAGAACGAAGAGTTGAAGCGGCAGCAGTTAGCGATTGAAGAGGAACGAGAAAGTATGCAGAGGAATTTCGATGTGATGATCTATCGATACGGTAACGGAGAAGAGTTGGAGGCGTCGCCGAGACCGAAACCGTAAGGAATTCACGATTGCTCTTACTATTATCGTTGTTGGTATTATTTTTGTCATTGTTGACGTACCTGCGATTGTGTTTTTCTACTTTTCGTGAGGGCTGGTGTAGTACAGTGCTCGGAGGCGCCCTGCGACACACACACAAGGATCGATCCCCGCGCCCGTGGCTCACCAAGCCTTCTATCCTTCCGGGGTGGGCAAATTGGTACCAGACATATCTGGGGGGATAGCAGCACTAGCTCGGTACATCGATAGGTCGCCGCGAGTCATTGTATTGGCTAAACATGTACCGATTCACCTCCAAACGATGATTAATGAAGTCCGTACACAGTACATCCCTCAGGGATTGATCAACGCCGAGAGCTTTGTCGTTTATCCTTTATTCGTTACTCCTTTTCGTTGGAAAAAAAAAGAAGAGGCAGCTTGAGTTTTTCAGTGGAAAAGTGCAATTCCGTTCCCGATCGAGCAATTCGGATCGGTCACAATCAAATGCCCGTCTGTCACAAGCATCAATCTGTAAGTGAAAATAGAAACGTCAATATTTTATAATGTTTTGGTTGTCTGCTTCAGAAATCTATTTTATTTTATAATCACCACTATGCACATTACGAACACACTACCCGATTTTCTCTAGAATCTTTTTATCCCTTTTACACCTTATTAGGGACATATTTTGTCTGGCCATTACCGCGTGAGTAGCGTTTTTTACTTTGCAGTCGAAATGAACTGAGTCATTAAAACTAAACAGCGTGGCAGATTTTTCGTTTTAGTTAAGAACTCTTTAAGTTTCAATACATTGTAGTCATTTAATCATGAAACCTTTGAGGATAATGGAGAATATTCTAGGCAGTTAGGATGTTGCCATTGTTTTCAAATAATTAATATTTGCTTTAAAATATTTACGGAAGAATTTACGGATCATGAGATGATAACTACTGGCAAGGATCATAATGTAACCTCTGGGTATTCCTCCCTGCCATTCCCTATTCATTGCGCTGGATTTTTGGCATTTGTCTAAAAAGCCTCAAGGAGTGTGCGCGTTGGTGTCTTAATCTCCTGTGCGAGGATATTGACTTTAACTTCAAAATCGTTTCCGCTATGCTTTTGTATCCCATGCGTGCCTCTACCGAAACGTCAGCTACTGTTGTACTGTATTGTGTGTTTTTCTATGGAAGTAAATGTATGCTGCATAACAACCCCGTGATTGCTGAACAAAAAAACAACGTATTCAAACGGAACTATTAAAGAAACATGCTTACCACTAAGTAGAGCGAAGTCTCCTCTATATTACATTACATTATATTTTCAACTCCTTTCTCACTAGTGTTGAGGTAGCCGTTATATATATATATATATGAGATTGGGGGTTGAGGGGCTTGGTGAGCCCGATGCGGCTCGAATCACCACCGTGCTCGTGATGATCGGCATCGCTACTACTGTGCTTTCCGCCCCTCTATCCTGTAGGTCATCTAAAACGTCATCACCAGTTTACTAATAACCAGCTCCGAGCGCTGCGTGATAAATCAAATGGATCAGAAATAGTGACGTAGATAGAACAACAGCGTGGTTGCTCGTGTTCCCCTTTTTTAGAGGATTGAAAACACCAGTGAACCTTAAGAAGAGCATAAACTTAAGGCGTCATCAACTAAAAAATCATTCTAAATCCTTATCAGTGTTTTGTAAAGAGAGGAAAGTAACGTAGTGAAACTCTTAACTGAGGAAGAGAACGAAACATTCATTGGACAGATGGTTTTTTCCTTTGCTTGTTTCTTTTCCTCTGTTTTTATTGCTTTAACATCTTTGTTTAAGGTGAGATGGATCATTCGATGGACCGCGATTCATTGGTTCGATCGACAATTTCCATGTACGCATCACAAGTTCAGTTACCGGAAAATCATGCCGATGATGTGATTTACGCTCCAGACGAGATTATTACTGGTAACGGTGAGTACATTGGTATCCGCTAACTGATGAAGCTAAGGGTTTGCTAGGCTCAAAAATGTATCCACATCCTGGATAATTTCAATTTATTTGTAAACTAAATTGTTAAGATAAGATGTAGACAAGTTATGTGTTGATAAATTCCCGACGTATGAGTACGACGACGTATGCATTGAGCTGGGTTAGTTGCTCCATATAGCTAATTGAGTGCACAGCTGGCCTATACAGTGAGTTTTGGACTCCTGCTGATGTATGCTATCAGTAAGGGTAATTGCTAGTTCGAAGTCCACATGGGTTTCCCGAGTTTTGATAATGTCTCGGCATTCCTATGGTTGTATTCCACATTGTACCCTGTCACGAAAAGTAATGAGCAGTAAATGAAAGTGAAAACATTATGTTGTCGTGTTTTTATCCTCGCAGATATGTTTAATATTAATTTGTTGATCCCGGAAAAGTGGATGGTTTGGTGAGACTCAAGCGCGTAATCGGACCAACGACCACATGTATGTTGCACACAGCTCTAGCCACTGTGTTACGGGCGCCCCTCTTATATTGTACTGAACAGTCAACAGCCTATACGAAGGTGTTGTTTAAGGTTTTGTTTGTCAAAAGGTTTGTTGTTCAATGAATAAAAAAGGAAAATATGACGGTTCCATTGAGTGCAAACCGTGTGGGTGAATAGTTCAAGAGCTGCTGTTTTTATAACTGTCTTTAGTAACAGCACTTCTAGTGGATTATATGCCATTATGATTTCTATTTAAGCAGAAAGGGTAAAAAACGTCCGCACTAGGATAGCTGAGTGAATCTTGTGGGAAAGCATGGCGGTTAAATGGGATCAGTACAAAGCAAGAAACTAATGAAAGACATTGGGTAGGAAACCACATATTTTCATAAACATAAACTACATATTAAGGAAAAAAATGTTGTGAAGGCAGTTTATATGCCATTTGATCGTCAGTTACTTTTCCTCAGAATACTAGTTCTAAGCGGCGTGTGACAAATTACTTACTTATTTGGATATTTAGATGGCCCATCCTCACTGATTGTGTAATCCTAGGCACGACCTCCGTTTTTCGAAGACTTGCTCGTTTAGCCACTCTGGTTCCCTGGAATCCCAAAGACAACCTGGTCAAAGTCTGCCCCAGGTCTCGTCATTACCACGGGCAGTTGCAGCTGTTGTGGATCAGAGGAAGATTTGCCACCATTTGACTAGTTTGGGATTAGGATAGTGACGGATTCTCGTATTGGCTTACTCTTATCTGGGCTTCCTGATGGAAACGCCGGAGTACTCAGCTTTGGAGACCGTGCCAGGGGATGAATTTCCCGCTCTACATCGCAGCCCAACACCCAGGGACACCTCCCAGCCACTATGAGGTGGTAGACCGTTGGGAGCACTAATTAATTACTAAGAACTAAATCCACAGACGAAAAGTCATCGAATAAATACCTTCGATTTGATATTTACTTATATTTATTATCAGAGAGTTATGTATCGATTGCAGTTCTCACCTCATTAAGATGGTCGAGAATTTTAGTTGAAAAACAATGGAATTATTAATCAGCGATCTTTCAGCATTCACTAAAAGAACTGACAACTCGTCCACCTGTTGTTCGAACGATATTACACGAAGTTTGAATGGGTGAGAGCTATGAGAGATATTGAACCACTGAAAGTGAAATATTAAAGTACGATTAGAAAAAAGTGCCTTTTTGCATCTTAGTTAAATGATTAGTACTAAAATTTCTAGAAGAAATTCGGAAACGTCTTCGAATTCGAAAACGGAACATGATGGGCAATTCTCTTCATTAGGTTTTCAAGCCCTTGACCTTCATTTAAAGCCGCAAAGTGTTTCAAAGGTTGAATTTTGAAACATACTTGGATACTTGGACGGCCCGTCCTCACTAGTTGTGTGGGCCTCTGCATAATATCTATTTTTCAGAGTATTAGTGGTTAAGCCATTGCGTTTACCTGGAGTCCCGGGGTTAGCCAGGCCGAAGTCTACCTCAGTCTGCCGTCACCACCTCAGTCGCCGCCTTCGTGGGTCAGAGGGAGATTTGCCACTATGCGACTAGTTTGATACCAGGCGGTGGTGGATGCTGATATTAGTTCACTCTTAGCTGGGCTTCCTGGTGTAAACGCTGGACTCCTCAGCTTGGGAGAGGCTGCCGGGGGTATGAATCTCTCGCTGTACATCGCAGCCCAACATCCAGGAACACCTCTCAGCCACGATGAGGCGGAAAACCGTTGGGAGGATTTTGAAAATGCTTTATAAATAAAATATAAGAAATTTTCGGACCTGCTTCCATATCCCGCCAATAGCGAGCTTACGCAAGTATTTTCCAAGGTTCTCCCAGTTTGTTGAGATGTTTTTCTGCCGAAGGTCCATCGATTATTTTGCTTAGCTAAGAAAAATTTAGTAAATTAATTATGTCGTTTATTTGTTTTTTTCAGAAATCATCAAGCCCAAACAGATTCCGGTATAGGAGTGTAATGAAACAAACACGTGTCAATTCTCGATCTCTTTTCCCGTACTAGTTCAACAGATACAATCTAGTTCCTGTTTTTGTCTTCGTTTTTCCTGTTTTCTCGCAACGAATGTAGGCCTGTTATATACGTCTGTGCCACAATTTATTGATCTATTGATTGACTACTGAGTTGTTCTGCCCGTTATCAATTTTTACTGTCGTTAATGTTGCGCGTTTCATGTTGTATGTCTTAGTAATAAGTGCTTAGGCTTTATTCTTCCGTACACTTTGATTTCGCACTTATAATTTGGATTTAATTTGGACCTATTTTTTCGCATACGTGACTAAGGAGACTTGCATTTTTTGTTCCGCTTTAACTGAAACACGTAAAGAAGGGCAATGTCATTGTAAATAAATTGCGCTTCTGTTGACTTGTTTTGGAGTTTCTCTTGAATTTTGCTTTCATAACATCAATTTCCAGTATTCTATTTAGTTCTAATCACCTGAAGTGAACGCTGAACTGAAAGAGTTATACATACTTGCTTGATACTTGTATGGCCCATCTTCATTGGTTGAGTGGGCCCAGCATAATCTCCATTTTTCGGAGATTTGCTGGTTTAACCATTATGGTTTCCTGGAGTCCTGAGGACAGCATGGCCAAATTCTGCCTTAAGTCGTTACCACCACAGGCAGTTGCAACCATTGTGGATCACAGGGAGATTTGCCACCATGCGTTTGATACCAGAACGGTAGTGAATCCTGGTTTGCTCTATCTCGGGGACGAACAGCTGTGGACCATTGAGTCGGATGAAAAACTCCTAAAGACGACGAATGCGTCTAAACGATAGCTGAGTAAACCTTTTTAAAAATCAGTCTCATATTAGTTTATCAATGAGAGAATGCCTGTTAAATAGTAGAGATCGTTATGTGTGAAGCGTCGTTCCTTATGTGCTGACAGCTTTATGTTTGAATAGCGAATGAGTTGCCTTCACATAGTCGTCATATGGAGGGATAGATAGCCATATCTGAGGAGAACATTATTCGTTGTCGGATTGGCCGACGTTGAAATCGCGGTGATTTTCGATGTGAAAAACAGGTGGAATCTATTGGACAATAGTGAATAGGCAAGAAAGAACAGTAGAAGCATGCTTTATTAAAAACTCGTCCAATAGTTCGATTTCATGGTCATCAGACGGAAGTAGCGCTTTGTAGTAACTAGGCGAGTTCAGCTGGTTTCTTTTCCTGTTGAACGAGCAACTTGAGCGAGCTTAATGGAAGTTTTATTCCTCACTGTTGCTCGTTATGATTTATCCATTGGGTCGCACGATATGTTAGCCAACTTGATTTTCGACATGTTGACATATGCAGTAGCGCACCTGAGCTTTGATCATTGGCATAAGTCAGGATTCCTTTCCTTATTTGTTGCACAATTTAGGATATCTCCAGCAGTGCGCTCATTGTCGTCATCTTCGTCTTTTTTTCGTAGTGGAGAGAGTCCCTCAGTCGAAGACTTGGGAATAGATCTAGGTGCATCATGCTTTCTTCACTGCGACCTCAGTGCTGTTGTTATCTTTCCTGGCGGTTCTTTTCTTCCCACTCTATTCTGGAACTAAGTTTTTCATCATAATGACTCTATAGGTCTCCAAATGTATGTAGCTGGAACACTTGTAGACAATCTTTTCGTCAGAAATGAATGAGAAATCAGCAACGACACTTCTTCTCGAAAAATTTCGTATTCTCTAGGCTTTTCGTAAAGCAATCATTACTCACACGCTTCTTAAATCGGCCAGCATTCGAGCCTGACAGGCCTGAAGCCTGACAAGTGCTAAGCACAAGGATGTTACTACCAAGGCAAATAAGATCTATCCATAAACTCTCAGTATCATTTGCACGTTCTCAATCAATCAATTTACGAGTCAAAGGCCGTCAATGGTTTTTTTTCCGCTCTGATTTTCTTCAACATCGCTTCTCTTCCCACCTTGTGAATTACGAACAGGTGGCGGTGGATGGTCATGCATCGTTCCCACGCTTAGCATTCTCACACAATTTACGTTCACTTGCGTTGGTTTTGGTAATTGCAATTGATGAAAGAATAAAGGCAATCAGTGGATAAAAGTTTTATACCGTAATCAAACAATCTTCACATCGTCCTTTAAAATTCTATCTCTTGTAAATTCTCCTCTAAAAATAGCCATACGATGACAACGACCCAGTTAAAAGTGAAGGAATTTTGAATGGAATGAAAAAGCCAATCCAAGGAAGAGAGCCCCTAGTTTTAGGTGTCAAATAGGAACAACACGATATTAACGTAGGTGGTGGACATTCGAGGTCAATAGAGCCAGTAGAGCGAGCAGCAATATTGAACGGTTAATCTTAATACTATCGTTACCAGCTGACAGATGGTCAGCATCCGTGCACCGTAATTCATGACTCTAAAGACGGCGGATAATGACTTTTAATAGCTACAGCGACTCGTAGCAATGTTTAATTCATTGTTTATTAATTCAAATCCTTCCATATATGCAAATATCTTCCACTATTCATCTGTTTATTGAAGTGCGCTTTGCGTAGTGGTTCGAGATGACCTGCAGCACAGCCATGGTTGCCGGCTTGATCCCACGCCCCTAGAAAATCACGACTTCCATTCTTTCGAAGAGTTGGAAAAGCGTCGCTAGATTTGTCTCAGAAAAAAAGAAATTCTGAGTAACTACAACTCCCTCAAGTCTTTGTCTACGACTGATGTTCGTTCAATAATTTCTGCGATGCAACGAATAGAGGTGAATGCAAGGCACATCCTCTAAGGATTGGTTAACCCCGAATACCTTTTCCATTACGCTTTACCTCCTTTTATAACAATACATTTGATCTGCATTATAATGGGCGAAGGTTTTAGTTAAGATATTCAAGTCCTATTTCATCCCGCAACAAATTACTCTCTAATCGCTCGATTAAAACTTACAGAGATGCCGTATATTTCTAATTTCGTAGCTTTTGTGGAACGTATATTATCCAACAATTCAACATCCTTATATGATTGAAGGATTTATCTCTATAGATGTTGTGAGTTTTAAGAGAGTTTTTCTACTGGACTGTGCCAGAACTCAGACATGTCATCGTATCCTCCGGATGTTGAAGTCGTTATCAGCTTGAGAGAGCAGACTGAGAGATGAATCCCGTGCTGTAAATTATCGCACTTTTCCCATTGAAGAGTGTCCCCTAGTTGTGGTAATTGCTGAGCCGATAATGGTGGTGCACTTCCGACATCTACCCTTTTCTTCGTTTGCAATAATATCAAGCATTCTTTTGTCTTCATAAGATCAAGGCAATGCGATCGAGTAGCAGGTCTAAGTGCAACCACTTTACTGTTTACTGTCTTTCTATTTCATCACTTCCGCAACAGACAAAGCAGATTAAATGAAAAATGACACACAATTTTCAATTAGCCTAATTTCTATTCGAATGAACGCCAAGTGTCATTAACCCAACAGTAGAAAAAGACACCGTCCGAATCAAATAAACATTACGGTGTCGATTTTTATGAGAGTGTATTCATGGAAAATACTTTTTTTAAGTAAGGGTTAGTAAGGGTGGATGTAGTGCAGTGGTTAGAAGTGTTCTGCTGTGCACACTTGCTCGTTTGTTTGATTCCCCATCCCGAGCTCACCAAGCTTTCCATTAATTCGTGGTCGGCAAATAGGTGCCAACCCTATCTCGGAGGATCGCAGTAGTGACCTGATACATCGGTAGGTCACCGCAACTTTTGTGTAGGCCCAATATACATCCAATAACCTATACGAATGAGGTCAAGTTCATGCGACATTTTAAGGGACGGATCAAAGACGGTCGCATTACTCTTTTATTATTAGTACTCGCAATGAAATGTGTCTCACGTTATTGATAACGAGGTATTTTGTCTAAAACACTAGCATTACAAGACGACAAGCTGCTACAAGTCGTTCTAACTATAATCAAATAAACGTTCTAATAAACTAACAAAATATAATTAATCAATAATGGGACATAGTAATGGAGTGGGGATGAAGTGGAGCGATTAACGAACCGCAAGAGCCAAGGCTTCTGGACCACTGCAGTTGAGGTGTTAAAGCGAGCTCCCGCCGCTAATTAAAGGTCTGATTAAAACGCAAGCATGACCGACGACGATTCTCCTTAGCAGGAGGTTTAGCGAAAGCGAAAGCAGTGAACGGATTCGTGCAGAATAGTCGATGGTTATCGAAGAAAGAAAAGGAGGAAGTGAGAAGACGACTGAAATAAGTCTTGAGATCCATACGACTTGTGAACATATGAGGATGAATCACCTAAGTGACTAAAATAGCTCCATGCCTACATAACGGATAGCTCTCAGCGCTGTTGAATATCCGAGGAGTGCGCCATGCATTCGACTTCATCAAACATTGTTAGAGGTGAGGTTTTATGCATCTCTGGCGTTTTGGATGACTTGCGGTTGCCTACCAATGTAACGAGTCAGTGCTGCTCTTTTTCCAAATAGGCCTGGAATCGAACTTCCGCACCCGGAGCGACGGGAGGATTGATGAATCTGGGCGCACTATCGAACCCATGTGTGTTGTGTTGCAGAGCACTTCTACCTCTAACCACTGCGCTACACGCTTTCAACACTGAAGAAGAAAACCTAATATCCTTAATCATTATAAGTCAAAGTTTTCAGTTTCGCATATTTACATTTCAGAAGCACAGCGTGTGATTTATTGAGTCATTTTTGCCATTCTTTCCTCACTTCGGAAATTAGCTCTTTTTTTCCAAATACACTGGACTGTTAAAAGTTTTACGAAGGCTATCTGCTCTCTTTCTTTCAGCTCAAGATGCGCTAAAATGCTTCAGAGTCAGACAGCTTCCGTCAAGCTTGATGGATTCGGCGAGAATGTCTTCGAAATGTCCAGGCATGGTGATTTGATTAAGGCGTTTCTTATGCCGTTTTCTCTCTTCCATCAACAGTTCTTGTTTCAGTGCTTAGTTTTACTGCTAATTTCCATTCAATTGTTAATCTGTGGTTCTATCGTTTAATTATCCATCTTGTTACAAGGTGATGAAATGAATATTTGGCCTATGGAGTAACTTGTGGCAGCTCAGCACTTATCCATTAAGTCAATGCCCTACCGCGCTCGCAGACAAAAGTGATACTGACTTGCTGACGGCAAAGGAATGGAGGACTTGGCCGACTCGAAGGCGCAAGCTTAAATTACTTTGCTACATACACCCATCATAGCAAAAAGAAAGAAATGAAGAGATAGAACCACAATGATGCAGAGATACAATCAAAACTCGATAGTTGAGATGCGCCTCGAAACCGCGATTACGCTTACCGTGCTCATGTTCTACCCACCACAATAAAATCTTAGACATAAAGAGATATAAACAGAAAGTAGAATGGATCGTTCCTGGACGGAAAATCATGAAGCTGGCCGAAAAATCTCAGTGTTCATCAGTAAGCATTTTTTAATGGCGGTACTATTTTTTTCGAAGATAAAGTTCAGTTAGAAAGTTTTCTAAAGCTTTTTTAAAGTTATTGTTGAGCACAATTCACATATTATGCCCATATTATTTACAAATGAGAAAATCGATAATCACAAAAATACCCGTGAGGATTCTGAGGTGATGATGTACTTAATCAGAAATTGGCCATAAATATTAAAAAGTATTAGTTATAATCGATACATTAGGTGGTGGTTGTTCACACTGTACGACATCTGTGGAGTAGATGCGGTTGTTCTAGCTTGTTCAACACCTATTCAAGTGTCTTTTTCAACTTCACTATTAACCTTAAAGAGAACAAAGGTAATAAATTATAAAATACGGTCAACTGTTTAGCTTTATAGTGAAACTGAACGGTTCAATTCCCTTTATAGTAAGTGGCTTTGAAGGCTTCCACGGTATCTTAAACATTTTTCATCCAGTTAGCTATAAAGTTCTTCTTATCTCACGGTAGAGAGAACTGTCTTGATCGATTTAAGCTAAGGTGATTTTCGAAGCCTTGTAAGGCCGAGCGTCGATCTTCTAGTTGATCGATCGCTTGTTCAACACCTATTCAAATGTCTTTTTCAACTTCACTATTAACCTTAGAGAGAACAAAGGTAATAAATTATAAAATACGGTCAACTGTTTAGCTTTATAGTGAAACTGAACGGTTCAATTCCCTTTATAGTAAGTGGCTTTGAAGGCTTCCACGGTATCTTAAACATTTTTCATCCAGTTAGCTATAAAGTTCTTCTTATCTCACGGTAGAGAGAACTGGATTAGAAGGCCAAGGACTTTCAGATGGTGCTCTATTTTACTACACATTCGATTTATTTGTTTTCTGGAGTGATTTTAGAGCTGATTTGTTCTGAGCACAAATATTATTGCCGTAATAAAAAGCGAAAGTTTTTTTTTTGAAAACAGGTAGGAAACAAGATCGTCACGTACCTGAAGCAGATTCGCCAGCATGTTGGTCGTCGTCTGACTGAGGCCAATCGACAACTGATAGGCGTACTCGAGTGGAGTGGGTGGGCGTCCAGTGTAGAGAATCCGTTGCAAAGCCAAGATGTAGTTTCTCAAATTCATGACGGTAAAAAGTAAATAATAATTTAAAAATCTCTGACGAAAAAGAATGAAATTGAACGAATAAGTGAGGTAATATAAAGATACGTTCAGCGATTGGTAAAAGGTGCCCTGTGGTGCATACTGGATCGGTCATTTATTCGAACTCACACACTCACCAAGCCTTTTATACCTTTGGGATCGGCTAATTGTTAGTGGAATTTTCAGTGAGGGCAGCAGCACTCACTCAACACATCGATACGCCATCATAAATCCTTGTATAGGCCGGATATGCATTCAACCACCTCTAATGATGTTTGGTGAAGTCGATGCATAGCGCATCCTTCAGGGATTGAACAGGGTTTAACGCCTTATCCTTCACGCTTTTATCAACGAATCTCTGGGTTTGTTTTGATGAAATCACATGAGTATATTCGGTCACTTACTTCAATACTCATCATGTATGTTGGAAAAAGAACACCTAATGACGTGATTTCACAACTATTATTATACATATTACCATAGAATTACTAAAATTGTGCTAAGATATTTGCAAAATTCAGGACCACAGGTATCTGCGGTGGAGGTCGAGCGCGCTTATTACCCTTTCCGGGGTCTAACACCACACCATGCAGGTCCTTCGTTTCGCCTGTCTCTCACTTAGTTCTATCGATCACTGCCATCAGAAATCACCAGTCAATGGGATTGATCTGGGGAGCACTAATCGGCACTGAACTCAGTTTAGCTGAATATCATACTATTTTTCATTAGTATTCTTCTTCAATGAACTTCACTAAATCGCTTTCGAGCTGTCGATCGACTAGTCACAGCAGGATTCATTGCAGTCTGGAAGAATCATAGTCCCTGGAGTTATCTTTTATCCTATTCACAAATGCTGGCGCAAATGCCTGTACTGAACATCTGGGAGCCTTCCAGCGCGATTATCGTGGGAAATCATGGAAGGCTAAACCAGCTCGAGCAACATTTACCATGCCCATGGGGCAAGAAGACGTAGGATCATCAAGCTGCAACCGAACCTTTACACGAGGAGTTATCTTTTATCCTATTCACAAATGCTGGCAAATGCCTGTACTGAACATCTGGGAGCCTTCCAGCGCGATTATCGTGGGAAATCATGGAAGGCTAAACCAGCTCGAGCAACATTTACCATGCCCATGGGGCAAGAAGACGTAGGATCATCAAGCTGCAACCGAACCTTTACACGAGCGCGATCACCACTATCGAAGGGTGTTGAAAGAAATGAAACGTGTGTAAAAAGTCTTCTGGGCTCAGAACGACATGTAGGGATCAGCAATATAAGTATTTAAGCAAAATAAACGATAAAAAGACAATATAAGCGGTTGTAACGTCATGTGAGAAAACCTTACTGCTACTGTCACTTTGTTAATAGTTTCGATAATATAATACCTTCGGTTAATTAACGCGTAAACTGGCGTCCCGTTTAAAAAAATTTAGAATTCAAGAAAGTCATTTTGGGGTTTTTGTAATTGCGGACTTTAGAATCGCAGTTCTTTTATGCTTTTAAAGTCATGACTTTGAAAAATATGTTTGGTACTCTCATTTTTTTGGTGTTTCTCTTAAATTTTTCAAGGGCTGTGGCGAATTTTTTTCCCGTATTAATCCTCGGACACGGTTGCCAATAGTTCTATGTTCTGCACCATTTCACCGGTTCCTTAGCTTTTTATATAAGTAAAAATTGAGCTAAATCTCACGAAAGATCATACCTGGCCAATCGAAGTGTTTCGATCTTACTCAGCTTTTGATGTTGGGCTGTGATAGGTACGTACTGAAATGAATTTTTGAAAAAAAATGGTCATTTAATGACACATTGTCTTGAAAAAAACTTTCCATTGGTGCCATTAGTGTATGTAAGAAAAAGTTTCGAAAATAAAAGAGATACTGTGCAATAAAATTTTACAAAGTGCAACCTGTCGCAACACATCCAGAGCATCGTTAAGACCGTGCATACGTTGACGTTCTCTTCCGTTCGCCTTCAGGCGACGAATCTTCTTCTTAACACTCTCGTCGATCGATGACATATCTGAGCCGACAAAACCACTTCTGAATTTTTTTCACTAAGGTAGAAATCAGCGTTTCGTGAAAAATTCACATGATGATGATTTGATTGTACAAAAACATATTAACCATTAAAAGTGAATAAACTAGTCATAAATAAGTTAAAACAGCTAGAGACTCAGAAAGTCGCTTTAAAGGTCTACGGAGAGTAGAAACAGTGGAAAACTGAAAAATACAACAGTCATGCCATTGGCGATCTGAAACGACGTTGGCCAGCTGTGGCTTTATAGGCGCGCTTAGCTCCGCCCTCTGCCACGCCCATTATACCGTACCCAAGTGTTAGAAATTGCTAGCATATTATTTATTATTACCTATTTCTTTCCCCCTCATTTTTTGTCTTTTTCTGTCAACTGTATCACGGTGTAATATATGATATGTTATTGATGGAAACCCGTGGTGTCAATGTAAGCAGAATGAATATGTGAACAAAACAGTTTTTTCTGGACCCTAATAAGGAAGCCAACATCTACGTATCACTTGACAGTTATCGTCAAAAGGCAATATAGTCAGTTTTTATTTGGTAGCTAATGGACATTTGTATGAATTTTCGAAGTTTTGGGAATATTGATTCGAGGCTCCACAAGGCCGCATTTCATTCATACGTAGGCTGATGAGAAAGGTTATGACGAAATTGCTTTAGCTTTGGCCTAAATGCGTCTGAATTTTATAGCCTTGTCAAGCTCAGTAAAACAGAACAACGATCGACAGAAACAATCCAGATAGACCTAAAAACTGATGAGAAGTGCTCAGAAGCGCAAGTCGTAAATCACATGTCGACGTGGCTGTGCTTTTTGGCATATTTTTGATGAAACGCAGTGCCATAAGATATGGTTGGAAGCGCATAGAGCAGGAAGTACAATTTCTCCGCAATAACATGGACATTGCTTCGATCCCACACTTAAGACGATTCAAGCCTTCTATTCATTCGGGGTCATTAAAGTGATACAAGAGTTATCTGGGAGAACAGAAGCATTGACTGGTACATGCCTCAGCAAGTCACTGTATAGGAAAAACAAACGTGTTACTAGCTCTACTATCCTAGAAATGGAGTCAATTGCACGATTCCCCAATTTTTAAGAAAAAATATTTTTTTTATTTTCTAACTAAAAGTAATCCCATTTTTAAAGGAAGTGTTGCTACCTTGAAAACAATTCATTACGGATTGATTGATGGATATGCAATTGACCAAAAACCGTCTATTCTAAAAGATTATCATTGGACAAGACGGCCACATCATTCTTATGCTGCTCCATTACAAGTGATTCACCTCGATGTGACTACGAAGACCCACGTTGCACTCGTATCGTTACGGATCTGAAGTAGATGATAGCGCGAAAACATTAGCTTCAATAAAAATTGCCAAAAACGTTGGGCGAGATTATCAATGGACCAAAATGTCTTTTTATGTAAGATCAACTTTTTGCCGCTCTCGTGTTAAGACCACGATAATGTCGTGATATTTGCAAAACTCTGCACCTCAGGTGTCTGGGGTGGGGATGGGGAACGAACGCGCTATTACATTTTCCGAGGGCTAACGCGATCACCATCACACTATGCCGGTCCTTCATTTGTCTCGTGTTATTTCTTGTTTTAATTTTACTTCTTAAAATATCTAGAGGTTATTATCGACTGTCGGTAACATATGGCACATGCTCGGCGAGTCCTTGACGTCTTCTCAGAATCCGTTTGTGTGTGTAAAGCAAAGAATAATAGAGGCAGTAACCCAAACGTCAAAGAGGCCGATCAATTTGCATTCGATGAATGCGATTAATTAGATTCACACTGTCGCAGAGTATTCGAGCATACAGTGCGGCAGTGGATTTACAGAAGGGATTTATGGCCGACGTCAGGATGTCACCCGTACCTAAAGCAAAGCCGAAAGCCGCTCTGTTAAAAACACTTTGTTTCTTCTACTACCTCGTCTTCTTCTTAAACAGATTAGTTTCGTATCGATTTCCTCCCAGCTATTGAGTACATCTTTGAGCGATTGAATTCTTTGGATTGACACGACAAAAAAAGCGCGTTGGCGTCCTTGTGGGCTTCCGCATTGTGTACATCATATTCGTTGTCACAATGTCGGATATTTTCGCAATTTAATTAGCACTCCTTAAATGCTTTGTTTTACTTTCATTCATATGAGCTTCTCCGACTCCGCTCTGGATCCACCAAACCTCTCATCCCTGTGAGTCGCAGAATTTTCGCCAGATTTGAGCAAGTTTGTTTCTTTAAGTCTAGCTATTGAGAAATTTGGTATTTTACAAACACATTTTGCAATCGACTTGCATTCGACGAAATTCACAATGTGGACAAAAATCCTTGGGTAGCAGCCGATCCCACATGCAAAAGAAAAGTCGAAGACCTTCGTGGATGGTGAGGTAACTAATCGAATACAGGAAGTACTGGGATGTCGGGTTATATGTTAGAATAGTATTAATTAATCACGAGTTGGCTGTTTTTCTTGCTAAAAGAAGGACGAAAATAGGTGAAAAAACGCAGAGAAGTCCACAAACGAAAATGGATTGACGTTGTCGACTACGGTAGGTACGCAGGTGACGTGAGCGTGAGGGTAGACTCGGAGCCGGATGAGCTGGTTCTGACCGTATTGCGTCGATTACGTCAGCAGGTGTTTGCGTTACGCCGCTAATGAAAAGGTTTCGTATCGGATTAGGATCATCCATTACAAAAACGGAACCGCCAATGAGGTCACGTAGGCTGTTCGGCTTGATCACCACTTCATAAAAAGCTTCTGGAGATTCACGAAAACACCGGATAGGGTGGGAGGAAAATTTGAAGGGCTACCAGTTTCAAAATATTGGGCTTTTGCTGAAATACTCCTTCGTTGTTTAGAAAGCTTTTTAATAGCACTGGTTTTCATTTTTCGAATGGTCGAGTTCTCTTCGACTCAGTCATTATTTGTTTGGAAATGTTGAGTAGTAGTAATGTAAAATTCACTTTATTCAACGAATTATTTGATAAAAAAGTGTGTACTGGCATAAAATTGCAGTAATAAGGAGAATAACGGTAGAAGTTAAACTTCGATTTGACAGATATATTAAAACCGGCCACAATTAGATGTCTCAGCTTTTTACAGAGAGTGAAGACTTCTGATCCAACGTGAACACCGTCAGAAAAGGTAATTTCTCTGGAGCAAATCGGGTGGCCTCTCCTTGCAAGTGCAGCCTCTAGGCAACATTTAACATTTTGAAGGTTTTTAAATAAGTTTTTTTCTGGAAATCCAACATTGTCTTGCTAGGAGATTTTCAGGTAGCTAGCATAGACACTTTCCCGTATTTGGGTATCGAGGAGTTTGCTGCGTCATAACTCAGGTTCTTTTAGGACGACAGTGACTCGTGGTGTAAGCGAATTGTGCAACTAATCAGCAGACACGTCGAAACCAATAAACTCCCAGATGATTAAATTAAAGTTGTCGGTTAATCGCAAAGAAGTGCTTTGTCAATTCTATCCGTCTAAAAATGAATACAGGATTCTGT
This sequence comes from Angiostrongylus cantonensis, assembly GCA_009735665.1. Lineage (NCBI taxonomy): Eukaryota > Metazoa > Nematoda > Chromadorea > Rhabditida > Metastrongylidae > Angiostrongylus > Angiostrongylus cantonensis. The sequence continues at coordinate 1,077,916 of MQTX01000055.1, forward strand.
CGACCCACAGAGATTCGTTTCATGGACAACAGGCATGGAAAGGTCTGAACGATAATTTGTAAGCTTATGGAAGACCTTAGTATGAATTAGAACCTAACTAGGAAAATTAGTATTTATAGAACCTTTTAAAACGATGTTAGCTTAGAAAGGCCGAAAATGCTACACTTACGAGGTTTTATAAAAACTAGCACAAACTGTACAAGACACTCTTACATTCCTCTGTTTATTCACACTTACATTTTCCACGTGTTTTGTTTCAATCACTTATTTAGCTCACACCAAGTTTACTTGTTAAGCATTCTATGCGCCTACTTCGCTTAAAATTCTATTCACTTCGTTATAAAAAAAAAATAGCCGAAGTTGGTTGGGTAACACACCTCCCAATCTCAAACACCAACCAAAGCCCTTCTCTTGCTGTTCTACATTGCAGCAGAAGTGCCATTGACAGCGCGATTAGCAACCGTGTATTGAGGTGAGATGACTTCGAATAGAGGTCGAGAGGATAAAAGCTGCGAAATGGTGGAGTTAGCGCCGAGCCAGGCTTAAGTACCACTCAGCTGTATAGCTGTGAATTACTACTGCGTACTTCAAGAGCTCAATACATTACCCAAGCGAAGTGGATTTCCGGATCACCTGCTATGGAAAGAGCATAGAAAACGCTCTGTTTATTCTGCACTTTACTGACTGCTTACGCTGTAACAGCTTTAGAGGATTTTCAACCAAGATTATTAAAATCATAGTGAATCATACAAAAGCTATGTTTGCCAATGCAAACGAAAATCAATCGCTCCGAAGTCGTTCCTTCTTTGAACATCAAGCTATTCGAACTATTATTGGCAGATTACCAGTTTGGTCTTGTTGATTGCCAGAATTACCTACTAGATTCTGCATCTTCAAGGAACTTAGAGAGCATCACATTATTCTTCCAGTACCTTGGCATAAATATCTCAATTATGTTCGTGTGACGGATTAAGACAAACGAAGGTGAGAAGCGACCTGCAAATAGCAGAGTCACGGAATGTGCTCCTCTCTCTGTTGTTTTGACTGCCTTTACGGCTTCCTTGTAGATAATTTTATCTACTCAAAACACTGAAGAATGTAGCTTAACAATCCAGAAGATGTAGATAAATGTCTTTTCATATATGCGGTTCGCCTTATTCACTTCAGTTGTGCTAAAATCCTGCAAAAATCCAAAAATCCAAAATCCAAAAATCCTGCAATTCTGCAAAAATAGTGCGTGGACAATACTATAAATGGGAAAGGTATGGCCGTCACTGCCAACTAACGGCTTCCCTATCTTTTTTGGGAGAGTCGGATGAGTTAGATTATCATCTATCATTACCAAAACATTAAAAATAACCATGTTGTATAAAAGTACGCAGATTTTCGTGTTTTGCGACGTCTGAGAAACATTGGGCAGCTTGAACCCACTGGGTGAAGAGTGCGAACATAACTGGTGCCTTCCGGTGTCAGTCGAACACTAGTAAGACTGCAAATAATACCAAAAATAGTTGGCAAAAAACAATCAGTAATAACAGTGAAATTATGGAATTAAAGACATGGATGTAGAACCATGCATTTGTAGTCTTCTTTTATCACTTTTTCGACGCTCTTCCGATATTTTACGAACACCGTAACTCTTCTGTTCAATGGAAGCCCATGCGCGCTATCGGACTTCTTGAGCATTCCTAATTATACCGGTATTAACGCACTGAAAAGGCTATGGCTAATGGCCTCTGTCATTTCGTTCCTCCTACAATTCTTCTATGACGTTCTTGACAGTGATGTTGAGTGATTTGCGCCAGGTAACAGCACACGACGGAGCCTTCTTATTTGACGTTGTTCGAGATTGGAGACAATGTTGTTGGAAAGCAAAAACTTGTGCTTGAGAAGCGAAGCTACTACGCAGTTTACAAAAACTGATTGTGGCTTTTATATCCCTTTTACCCATTTATTTTCGTTCTATAAAAGCAATGCCAACTTCTGAGTAATGTTTTTAAAAGTTTTTGTAGAGTGGAAAATCTTGTAATGTGTTGCAGTTGAGAGATATGCTGTACATTTACTTTGATTTCAAAGCTTTTTAAGTTACTACATAGTTTTTTTAACTACTGACTTTTTTTTACGAGTGTCGTCATTTTGTCACACCAACTAATAATAATATTAATTATCACCTGTATCAGCTGTAGACCCGTTGATCGTCGAGTGACTCGAGCGGGCGCCAGTAAATCTTCCATTTTTCCCTGTCACGTGCAAGAGTAGCCCAGTGGGTTCTGCTCGCTCTGGGGACTCATCGGGCATGATATCTTTCTTCTAGGCTCTTCGTGAATAACTCTGATCATCGGGTCGATGGTTTTCCTGCAGTCCGTTTGACATCCCGAGGATTCCAGTCACTAACAGCTTTTGTTCATCGGTTATCATTCATACGCATTACGTGTCCGGCCCACCTTATCTTCGACTGTTGGGCGTGTAGAACAGCATCTTTGATTTTTGATCGTTGACGTAAACAGGCTTCGGATTCCATGCCTTACTTGTGTGAAACGGGATACTCTTAAGATCGTCTTTTCGAGGGTTTCCATGACTGCTTCTATCTCAATTAAGTCGAAGGCCCTCTGTAAGTCGATGAAAATGAGACAGAGCGGTCTCTTTTGTACTCTCACGATACTTCAGTGAGCTTTGTTATCGTGTGAATGTGGTCCACCGTACTAAATCCTTTCCTAAAGCCTGCTTGCTCACTTGGCTTTTCATCGTCCAATGTTCTGTCAATCCTGTTTAGGATGAGTCGAGTGAAATATATGTAAACGACAGACAGCAAAAAAATTGGGCGATAGTTGCCGATAAGACGTAGGTCACCCTTCTTGAACAATAGCACGGTCTTGCTGGTCTTCCACTGGGTGAGGACCTTGCATTCAGACAGGTAACGTGTGAACAGCCAAACCAGTGTGTTTACGAGGACTGCGGAAGGTTTTGCAGGTGTTCTGGTCTTATCCTCTCCGGATCTGGCGCTGTTCGATTTTACAATACTATTTATAGTAACATTAACAAGGGGGCATGTGGAGCAGTGGTCGGAGACGGCTTGTGACAGACACATGGGAACGATCCTGCCGCCCATGGCTCATCAAGCCTTCCATCCCTCCGAGGTCGGAAAATTGATACCAGGATTGTCTGGAAAGATAGGAGTACTGATATGCACGTCGGGCAGGCCATCGCAAGTGAATGTAAAGGCCAGATATGCATTCAGTCACCTTCAACGATGCTTGATGAAGTCGAAGGAATGGCGCACCCTCAAGGATTGAACAACGCCGAGAGCTTTTGTCCTTTGACATTAACAACGTTAGTTGGACAGAAACTAGGATTAAAAAGTATGGTTTACTAAGCAAAGATAAAACACGAAAAAGTATAAAGATGCTGCTGTTTTATATCGGTGCCGATTCAACTGACTCGATAATTACAACCGCAACTGTGACGCAGCAGTGACCACAACAATTATCATTTGGGATGTAATCCGAAAAAAAACACCTGGAATCAGCTTGACCGTGCGAGTTTTCGCTAGCACTTGCTTGGACAAAGCATTTCGACTATTCCCAATTAACGAACTAAAAATTGGAAAAATAGACAGAGTATGTTGCTAAATATGGGCGAAAATTCCTGAAGACTAAATTTTTGCTTGATGCCTAGAGGCGAGCGCAGAAGCGTAGCCGAATAAAGGTTCCATACCAACCTCGCATTAGCGGAAACATGTAGGAAGTTTTTGCTTAGTAGCTGAGGTAAGTTATCATATTTTGCAGTTTCAAAACTGTCCTTTCTTGCAAATCTTAGGATATTTGAAGAATTGCAAATCTTAGGATATTTGAAGAACCGCTGTAGTGAGAAGTGAAGCACAGTATACCGCATATCATTATCCAACACTAACACTAAAAAATCAGTAAAATAGATCATCCTAATCTTTTTATGGACGAAGAATTACTGGGAAATATTAGAATGTGGTGCTTTCATTCGTTTTGCTGGTGGCTCATAAACGATTCATCTTCATCGTGAAGGAAGATGATGTGAAGCGCATCCCGTCGGTCGAGGCGGTTCGCCCAAAAGGGAATCCCGCAGAGGCGTGAAATCCCTGTGATTGAATGGTGACGTCCCAGCGGGGGATACGGTACTGTGAACAGCGATTCTAATGAATAGAGTGGCTAGCTGCTAACCGTTCGCCCTCTTGATAAAATTGGCTCCCATTTCCATGAAGGGCACGGACGTCGATAAAGAAGAATGTCTTGAATTTGTTCGGCTATCATTATTATTTGCTTCTATTTATTGAGTGAAGGAGAACGCGCTCGGTGTTGAGCAACGCTTAGAGATGTGTCGCACATTTGATTTCATTCGTAACATCACGAACGTCTTGGGATGAATATTCGGTCAATGAAGCAACTTGCAGCAGGTTAACGATGTACCAAGCCTGTGTTTTTGTCCTCTGAGAAATTTATGGTGTGAACAGGATTAGTCTGACACCAGTTGTCGAATCAACCACCAAGTATGTCTTGCACAAAGTCTCTAACCATTGCGCTATACATTCCTCTTTTATTACGTACTAAAAACAACAAGAAGAAGTGCTTATTATAGCCTTTACAAGATTAATTAGCGACGCTGACAAAAAATATTGTGTACTGGCTGATCAAGAAGGTTTAGTTTGAAAAGCTCAATCTGAAAGGACCATAGGTTCATACCAGCGAATGTCATTGTGGGATCCACGTGCATGTGGCACTGAATCGTATTACAATGTGTCATTATTGCTAAGTAAAACTTTCTTACTTAGAAAACCCCACGATCCACTATCCCACTGTAGTCGGAGTTATCCTGAGCTGTCGCTAAGAAGTCTCCAGCAGAGTGATCATCTTCACTTGTGGATCGATCGGAAAGTTTGCTGCTTAGCTATTAGGCTAAGATCCGTATGAAAAAGCAAAAAATAGAAGTGAGCAGCTTTTTTGTGAATAAAACAATGCTAAAATGAGATGCGAATATTACGGATGAGGCAACAGTCGTAGACTATCGTCCACAAGCCTTCGGACGAATTTCACTGTCTTTGCAGCAAATGCTTTCAGACGCACTATGTTAAGTGTTGAACCTGGTCACTTCAGGCTGTGTAAGCTTAAGCCTGGAGATATAAAGATATTTATTGGTCCCGTAACGAGTGGCTATCGCTGTTTTCGTTTATCCTGTCGGCCAGAAAGACGTCGGAACATCTGGACGCAATATGTGTGTGTACGGCTGTAAAAGAAACGATCCAGGATTGATTGCATTTCTCACGAATCCTCGAAGTCTGCAAGTTTCTTGACAAGCTTTTGAGAATTCCAAACGGAGACGACCATTCTCATACCTTAGCTGGAAGTTTCAGAGAATCTCTTCCTCTAGACATTCGTTCGAAAAAGCCATAGAATGTCGGTCTATTTCGTTATTTTAGTAGTAAAAGGAGATCATAAATTTTTAAGTTCATGTCACTAGATTTATCTTTTGCATTGCTAAATTTCTACTTTGATCTTTCAGAAATCATTCTTAAGGCTTATCTTCTTGTATTTTCCTTTTTTTTCAACCTTTTCTGGACGCTCATTTGTTGATTATTCAGAAATTTCAGAAAAAATGAAAGGAAACAAAACCAACTTGGTGCGGGCTATCCAACAAACTTGGGAAACTTTTCACTTAAGAGACTGTTTTTTTGTTCAGTATTACTACTAGTCTTAATGCACTTAATTAATTACCAAAAGTCTTACTTCAAAAGTGATTGACTATTGCACATCCTTTCGTGGAAACTTGGAACAGAGGAAAATGCACCTGCTACGCTTATCCGTTAATATCTTTGGGAAAATTACCACGGCACCCGAGGTATCATCACATTACTGATTTATTCGTAAAAAAACGATTTCGTTATCTAAATAGATCGATAATCAGATCAGCATTCGAAGGCGACCGATTACTGGGGATAACTGATTGAAATTTCTTCGCATAGTGGAAAAATTCGTCCATATCTCCGTAATCTGTTCGTCAGGATCGTTTGATAACGACGGCGTTCCTAGTTGATTGAAAACGGCAACTCCTGATCCTATCGATTAAAGAAATCGATGTTCGAATCCGATAATTGGTGATAATTGACCCGAATATTTAATGAAAGTCATAAAATTTATTCAAATCAATGAGAATTGGCCACTACAACTACGTGACATTTAACTACAGTAATCTTCACTGAAAAGAGATGAAGGCGATATGGAATAATGCAGAGTTAAGGCACGACCTGAGCAAGTAAATAATGCAACTGTATAGAATTTCTGAAGATCTTCTAACAAATTCGTAACGTATGAATATAATGGCATAAAAATATGGCTAAAATCAATTAAAAAAGCTTCTTTCAGGAGGAAAATTTGCGAGAAACAACAAAATTGCTCTTTGGTTGTGATTGTCAACTATCTTCAGTCATTGCTGCCATTGTTGCAGTTCTCCGGGATTCATACCAGATTCCATATAATCTGCAAAAAGGAATTCATTAAAATGTAGAAAATTCAAAGTTAGTACATTAGAGGGATGAAGGATAGGGACTCGGTGTTGATCTATCCCTTAGGGATGCGCCATGCATTCGACTTCATTTAACATCGTAGGAAGTGAGTAAATGCACATCTGACCCTTACAGTGACTCGCGGTGGCCTACCGGTGTATCGAGCCACTGCTGCTAACCTTCCAGGGAAATCTGGTATCAATTTGGCGACGCCGGAGGAATGGTAGGCTTGGTGAGCCACGGGCATGGGGATCGGATCCCATGTGCCTCTGACCGCTGTGCCGCATACGCTCCTATGAGGACAATAAATTTTAAAAAAGTGCAGAAATATAAACGTCACAAGGTCTCCAATAAATGAAAGCCCAGGCAAAAATGACATGTTGGTGAAAAGAGAAAAAGCTCAAAACTGAACTCCGATTTTTTCAGACCACTACTTTTTATGAAGGAAAGTATCGTGAATCAATATCAATAAGTGCCGATAAATGCACAATTATTGTAAACAAAACATAAAAAAGGTGGAAAATAAAAATATGATCTTATAAACTAATCTTGTTCAGATGATGTTAAGTTGGTATAGGTTTCATTGTCGTTGTTGTTGTTGTTGTTGTTGAGTCCTACCCGTAACAGCACGGCTGTGAGGGAGGAGAAGCCGCCAAAATGTCAGCCATCGACCAACAACACTAACAACAACCACAACGACGACAAGAACAACAACGAGAACGAAAACTTACACCAACCTCGCTCCGGCTCCACAAGATCAGTTTATAAGATTACGTAAACAAATATATCAACTATTTATGCCTAGGTTTATAGAAAGTCGATCTTTTGATTTATTGATGGAGCAAAAATAGTTCAACGCCTAAAAAGGCGATGAAGAAAAAATTTGCAAAAAGAGAACGCAATGCACACCCGATTTTTTTATCAAGAACTATTTGAGAAAATGTTGTCGCTTTATTCAGCATTCCACTACCTAAGGTTAAATCAGATTGAATTTACTCCATTTGCCTGAATCTCTTGTTACCTCTCGGCGTTCTTGTTTGCTATGTGCCACTAGAGATTTCTGAAATATAGCGCTTCTAACCATCTAAAACCTTAGATAACAAACACTACTAGCCCAGGTTAGCTATAAAGTTTTAGTTTGGCACGTCACAAAAATTTCAACAATCCACTAAGAGGCTTTTTTCCATTCCTGGTTTCAGAGATGATATGTTCGCTATTACCACTTTTTTTTATTACTAGTCTTTAATATTTTTTCAATTTTTTCGGGTTGAGAAAAGGTAATTGGAAGATTTGATTCATTAAAACTAAGAAATAGACAAAACTTCTTAAAACAAAATTACCTGAAAGAAGACCATTTATGACTAAGAAATGTCGGGAGATCTTTTTTCTACGAACTTAGGTGTCACATTAATGGATCAGGTGTCAAATTACAAGATGACAGGCTTTGATGTTATCGTTGGGGTTGGCGATGACGACGATCGTAATCGCAATCGAATCCATTAGACCGCCAACGATGTTTAAACCATGCAGTCTGGGTATGTGTCGATGACACACATGCAATCTATACGTATCGATCGCACTGACTCTGGACATACTGTAATATTGGTGGTTGTGGTGATGATAATGGCACCACATAGCTGACAAGTGGTGGTTGATAGAGAATAGGCGGAATACCACGGGAAAATAGCTGGCTTACAAAGGTTTTGCGAAGTCAATGAAAGAAAACCGAAAGGAATCAGTTTAGCGGGCATGCTGCCCGTTTTCTAAGTGAAACTCTCATTTTTGTATTGGGCCATTTCATTTAAACCACCGTAGTTTAAGAATTTCTGGTTTTGGGGTTCTGGCGTTTCCTATTTTCAAAGCGGGTCTAAAAATGGCGGATTTCAAACAAAAACACTTTTAAGGATAGTTAAAGAAGCAGATATTACTAATCTTTTTTGTTATATGAAAAGGACTAAGTTATTGCTGATTGAAATAACACTCATTGTTTTCTTGGTAAGTGAAACGAGGTTGTATTTCTCTTTATTCACGAAAAAACCTGACGTATCCTCGGATTTCGACTTTTTCTGACCTGGAAAGGTCGAGTTGACTGCGATTTGATTAGCCAAACACCTCCACAACCCCAAAAGAAAAATTACGAAACATGGATTTCAATTGAACTTAATACAAAATGGCTTCGTCACACACTCACCGCTTTCTATGAGTCACCCATTGAGTATTCCAGGTGGAGACCAGCCGAACAGAGTTCACTGGATGATGTGCCTCTCTCACATCAAAATATCAACCCTCACACATAAAAAGACCGTTTCTGAGAGATGCACACAAAGAGAGCAGCAGGAAGAGTCCCTGAAATTGGTGTGGCAAATAGCCATTTCAAATGGCTACGAAACCGTAGCGCCTCGTTATGGGGGTGGAGAAAAAGCCACGTTCACAAACTATAGTTTTATAGAGAATAAGGTCCTGTTTATCCTGCCGTTCATTTTCAACGAAATAAGTGCGGCCGTAAAACGTTGGTTGAAAAAGAGTTCATAGGCAGTAACTGACACACAAGGGGCACTCTTAGACACCAGTTAGTTCGCAACCGCTTGTATGGCCGTCTAGCTACAACGCAAAACTGCATAATGTACCCTAACGCAAAGAACGTGATTGCATAAGTTCGGGTGCGGTTTGTCCATTCTCTTGTAAAGCGTTCTGGGACGAATGCCTGCATATAAGAGGACACCTAGTCGGTAAACTTGAAGTTAAACCAAATATTCCACTACGCGAGCAAGCACAGGGCACAGAGATCTAACAGATAAGACTTTGAAGAAGAAGCTACCATCCTCGTACAAGAATCTAAAACATCTTCGTGTAAAATCTTGAGGTATTTTGAATAAATTTCGGGAATCCGAAAAGGAACCGCAGGTAAGAATGCATCGTTATCGTGCTTGGCTTTGTGCGGTACTTAACACTGATACTCTAACGGGGGACGGGCACATGATCCATTGATGAGAACTCTGAGCGTTTGCTCTCCAGTTGAAATTCTGAGTGGGAGATTCATAAAAAGCGGTGAGTGTGCGAAGAAACTACTTTGTTTTCAATGCTATTGAAATCTTGATTTCGTTTTTTTCTGGGTACATAGCAGTCAACCAGAGCTTTCCAGACTCCGAAGGAGACGAAATCCGCCGAGATGTCAGCTTTTTTCATGAATAAAGAGTAAAATAACCTCATGTTTCTCGTTAAGACTTCAGTGAATTACTTGATCGGCTACGACTATCACAGTAATCCTTCAATGATTTGAGTTGTTCGGAAGATTTTCCACTCACCAGGTTTCATCATATAACCGGTCATGTAATAATTCATATGAGGAATTGGACACGGCATCGATGCTGGAATTCCCATTGGTGGCATCAGACCACTTGAACCTTAAAACGAATCCAGATCCATTTGAAATGATGGTGACAGTCTTTTTTTAAAAAAAAAGTTTGCCATTATCATGCAGTAGCTGGCTTTCATAGGAAGAAATTTGTTCAGATACCAAAATGTTCGCCACTGGTACTCACGGCACCCTAGTTCTCGTTTTCTAAATTTTTCGTATACTACTGCATTTTTTTGATTGCTTGCTTTCATAATTCTTTTTGATCTCTATATTTCTCTTTTACTTTTCAAAAAGAAGTAGCATAACTGTGCCACAAAATTAAACAGAAAGGAAAATATTGTGGTGAAGGCGAGTGTAGCAGAATGGTTAGCCTAGCCGTGCTTTACAGACTGGCTCGGTCGCCGGTTCGTATCCGCACCCGGCACTCACGAAAACTTCCATTCTTTCGCGATCGGCAAATTGGCACCAGAGCTGTCTGGGAGGATAACAGCAAGCACCTAATACAGCGGTAGCCAACCGAAAGTCGTTGTATAGGCCAGTTTTATATTCAGTCAGCTCTAACGGTGCCAGGTAAAGTCGAAAGCAAGGCGTATCCATTAAGGATTGATCAACTGCAAAAGCCTCATCATCGTCATCATTTAATGGGGGATCGAATAGCATGAACTGTAGGTGTTAGCAAATTTCATCTCAATCTATGAAGTTCATTATAAGTTGAAATATTGAGCTTGTTATGGAGGATAAAATCGATATATTCGTTGTTCCCACAAATCATCGTATAGCCTAGCTATGCACTGAATAATTCATACGGTTCCTCGAATTAAGTGAATTGCAAGAGCGAATGGTGGAATGATATTTCACAGCCTTACTACGTTAATTCTGATTAAATTATCAGTTTAAATTGTTGATGTCGTAATATCTTACCCAGGCATTGTTGTATCAGCTAATTTGAAAACATGAACAAACTACTGTATTGCTACAGTAATCGAAAAGATGAGAAATGAGGGAAATTTCTCACCGATGGAGCTGCTTTGCGTCAATCCGTTGCTTCCACGCCAAATGTTGAAAGATGTTTGCAAGCCGTAACCACCTTTCTCATCAAAAATGTCAACACCGAACAGTTTACAGTCGTCACGTTTCATCTGGAAAAGTCTTTTCTGGAAAAGTTTAAAGGTTTTATTTCCCATGTTTTAAGAAAAGTCTCTAATTGTTGCCTGCTTACTGATGACTGGTAATACACTAACTGCCCGTCCCCGAGGTCAAGTGAAAGTTAGTTTTCAAAAATGCAAAAAGCACTTTTAAGCACTTTCCTCCCACTTCTAGAATTCCTATTCAGCCGGGTGTTCCAGTTGTAAGCGAGTTTAACCATTCAATTTTTGCTGAATCGAGAGACCCAACGAATAATTGATATTGTTAGCTGTTTATTTCTAAACGATGACAAGGCATTAGTGTAGTAAGTATTTTATTCTTTTTGAACTTCTTAGTGTTCGTTGCTTTTTCTCCACTTTTAAAAGCTTTTTCCCTGCCTTTTCAACCTTTCATTCGTACATTTTTTGTAGCATAAAAAAAACCACACATGAAAATAACTTCCACAATATCGATAGAACTATCTAAGAGACAGGAGAAACGAACGACCCACATGGTGTGGTGGTGAACGTTCAGCGCTCGGAAAGGGTAATAGCGCGTTTGTTCCACCGCAAACACCCGTAGTCCAGAGTTTTGCAAATATCTTAGCATTATTACGGTTGTAATTGACAGTCTTCTTGTAAAAAGCTTATTAATGATGAAGAATTTGTTAGGTGCCAAATGTTACACTTGAAGCAAAAGTAGAGTAGTTTAATGCTAAACATTTCGATTTTGAGCATATTACAATAAGCAAAGAATGCCACCTAATCGCTGTTAAATAGAAATTTACCTGATCTAAAAAACGAATGTAGTCGGAGGCGATTCGTAAAGTATGAATTTTGCTCATTTTATCCGACGGCATAGACGGAATGATTTTCCGGAGTATTGAGAACGCATCATTCAATTCCTGAACTTTCCATCATTCGCAAGGAAAACAACGAATACCCTTGGAGAAGTAAAATCTTGTTCTGAGGCGATTTCAAATCAGGTAAAAAACAGCTGATTATCGTGCTGTTTTCGATTTGCATTTCTTTTGTTGTAGCCTATATCTAATGATCGATAGATAACAAAGCCAATAGTGAAAGCATTGATGAAAAACGAATAGAATGGCAAGCTAAATTTGCTGAAAAATGCAGTGACAACCAAGACCTAAATAATGTTCACTTTTTTATCAAGCTGTCTACTACAACTTTTTAACGCCAGGGTATTACTCGAAATACAACCACAACGATGCTGAGATATTTAATATGGATTCAATGCCGATGTGGGCTCCCCAGGTCAAACCCGGTGACGGGTAATTTCTGATGGCACTGATCGATTGAACAAGCTGAGAGACATGCGAAACGAAGGATCCGCATGGAGTGGTGGTGAATGCGTTGGCCCCCGGAAAGCGTAATAGCGCCTTCGTTCCCCACCGCAAACGCTTGGGGTCCGGAGTTTTGAAAATGTCTGAGCATCATTGTGATTGTAAGACTTAAATAGTCTGAGCACAAAAGAATTTAAAAAGCTAAAAGCGGCTTTATTATTCGAAAAATCAGAAAAAAATTGAGGATTGTAAAAATCAAAGGAACTAAGGAGGTTGTAAATAATTTCATGAAAGACCTACTCCAATTATCAATAAAGTATTGCTAGGTCTCGCTATGTCTAAGCATTTTTTCATAGGAAAATCTCCTTGTGTGTTTTCTTTTTCAATTCTGTGTAACCGAAGAAATTCTCTAGGCGAAGTTGAGGCTGGCTGGCGGACGCTAAACTTTCCCAGATAGTGCTCGGCACTAAGAATAATGTGCTTTTTCTCAGACCGCATTTACAGCCAGTACTAGTCATAAACGATAAGTCGTTTGTCACTTTCATTTCTATCTTGATTATTCGCTTTCTCTCTTCACCCTTTCCATCTGTTCTCGCTTCTACGTCTTCCATCTCTCAATCTTATCCTCATTCTTCCGCCCTCTGCTTCGCTCATTCTCTCTTCTTTCGCAACACTACCGTGATCCAATCGGAAGCTTTCAGTTCTTTAATAGTTCGTTAAACATCGATTCCTAGGTAATAAGAACTTCTAGATTAGCGTTTTCTTCTACTGCATTCGCTTATGCAAGAACAAATTTTCCTCCGTAACGTCTACTGGTCAGAATGACCGGCTACTGTGACCAGCTGAAAAGAAACAGCGAAATAGTGGTTAATAATTTTTGTGCTGTTTGTTATTTGTTTCACATTCATTGGTTTCTACCACCTTTTTTGCCTTTCCTTCTTCCATGGACTTTTTGAAACACAAACAACTTACGCAAAAATTATGAACTAAAGAGTATAGGAGAACATGAGTAAGAAAATCTTTAACAGAAACATTGACAGCTTCTTGTTTACAACCTAAGTGTTGTTCACTTATTTAGTTATAAAATCCTTCCGAATCCTGCTGGAAGCAAGCGCTAATGATTCCATTGCAGCCAGAAGATTTCCGATAATCAAGCGATGTCTTGAAGATGAAGACGTTCATTTAGATCATTGAAGAACCTTCCATCTTCGAGATGCAGAAAAATATGGCTTAGGAAACAAACAAGCAAGCAGAGCAAGCACACAAGGAGAAGAGGAGAGTTGGGCAAAAGACCAGACCAGTGGATCCCGAAAAAATCAAGAGAGTCTCAACAAGACCCCTAAAAGATGAGCATTCGCATTCGTTGTGAGAGTATCAAACCAATTGTATTCATAGGTGGAATGAAGGTCCGGATCTTCAATTCGAAGATAAAAGTGTTTTTGAATCGGTCCACCTCTAACTGACGATGATTGTTGGGAAAGAATGAAGCGAACGAGAACGTGCTGGAATACACACGATGTGTGAACAGGGGTTATCTCAGGGTTTACGTACTATTGTTAGTTCAAGATTACTAACGTTGCTATTTCTATTCACCATCATCTCCTTGTGGCTATTACCGCCACTATTGCTGTTAACATAGTAGCGACCGAGAGGAGGTAGTCGTATGGTCGTTTTCAATGCACATTATGCAAAAAGTTCCCGCAAAAAGTATTTCATTTCTCGCTGTGCTTTTTGAACTCAGTTGATGATTTTCTTCAACACAGATGTTGGGCCAATGACTTTTAAGCCACAAACGCTTTCTGTGTCGAAAAGAACAGCTTAAAAAGAAAACGATCGTTTCTTGTAGAAATCACCGACGTTGTTTAAAGATATTTCTGGCCAGATAGAAGAAGTTTCAAAAATTCCTTATAGAACATTAAGCCTTTTTGAACAAAAGATCTTTTAGAAAAATGAAAAACAAAGAAAGATAAAGAATAATTTTCAGCAAATATTTCAATTCAACCGCCGAAAACATCGGTGTCTATTATTATTTACAATCGGTAATAGACAACTTAGGGGATTAAGTAGCGCAGTATCAGTGGCTGCGCTCATTACATGTGTAGCCCAGCCCACCTAGGAGGTCGCTCCGTCCCGCACGGGGTCCACCAAGTCTCTCTTCCCAAAGTTAGGAAATTGGAAGCAGATTTGTTTAGGACAGGCTGACTCTCTCTAATTCACGTTGGATCCAGCAGGGCTACCTCAGCGCTCGAAAAGGAGTCAATTTGACCAGCATCCAAAGGCATCAGTGACGAAGACGAATGAATCCTCAAACAGCCGAAGCCACACGCAAGAAAGTGCGAAAAGCCTAGTGGGATGGTCGATACCAGGAAACGAATGGAATGCAAAAAGTGCTAGGATCCGTGCGGTGTGATACATCTAGTACCAGGTCGTATAATGAAGAAAACAAAAAAACTTAAAGATATACTGTCATTAAACGCAGAGTACCAAAAACAAGAAATAAAAACAGTAAGGTGCTAAGATAAGACTTAAATTGGTAATACTGGAACGGTGATACATGAGAACAACAGAGTCCATAAGAAATACGATACGAATAGCACTGATAGAAAATAAACACCTCAGAAGTAAAAACATGCACTACTACTCCATAATGTTTTATTTTTCTATTCACTGCCTACTAAAATTTTTAGGCAAGGTATTATCCGAAATCAACCACAACAATGCTGATACAGCCGTAAAAGTTGGACCCCGTGCCAGATCGAACCACGGTTTCCCTTTCCGCCTCGTACACTGCCCACTGCGACACGGAGGCCTCTGCACTGTGTTTCTCTCAGCTTATACATATATATGAAATAGATAGCTTATATATCTCATTGTAGGGATCTAAAGATTGCAGGATCACATTGTGCATGAAAAAAGCATTCTTTATAGAACAACATAGTCTAAAAACATTCAACACAGAGAAAACGAAAAATATACCAAAATGAAAAGAACACGGTTGCCACCACCTTCGTTCGCTGTCGTTCTCTCTTATTGGCACAAACTCTTTGCATTAAACTGTCTTCCTCGTTTTTTACTGCCTTTCGTGGATTTTTTCGCTTCGGTGCCATCTGAAAACTAAAGGAGTTCTCTACGTTTTCCTTTTCTGTTGTGAAAAAATGCTTTCGAAGCAATTTCGCTCGAAAATGAAGATTTTTTAATTAGTGAATAAGTGCAAATCAATAAATATTGTTCGGTAAATCTTTAAAAAATAGCAATAGTACTACACGTAGCTTTCATGTGCTACTGTAATCGAGGTCCTTAAAAGGGGTTATTGAAACAAATCACTGAGCGCAGATTTAGCTAATACTATTCTGAAAGCGAGAAAAAGTGCAAAAGAAGAGTTGAGCCTTAAAAAAATATCATGGCTCGAATTTTTCCAAGTTTATAGACCCCCCCCCCCCCCCCCCCCCAAAAAAAAATGGCTATGCGAACTCATTTTACCAAACAGCAAAAGCATGTTTAAGGAAGGAAACTAACAGCTTGGAGGAGAGCATAAAACCAACGTCTAGACAAGACGTAATTAGAAGTAGGCAAAAACTCTTCCAAAACACACTGTGAGAAAATGAAAACAAGGAAACTGAACAAAAATGACTGAAAAAGAAAAAGAACCCGCTGTCAGGAAGTTTATTAAGTGTTTCTCTTTTGCGTAAAAAAAACATACACATTAGACAAAAAGGACAGATGCTTTACGACAACCGACGACAAGCAATGTTTGAACAAAAGTTTAGCATCGAAAAGCGTAAGTTCCATAGAAAGAAAAATACAGCAGATACACTCACTTTTCGAACCCCAGCAAAAAGAGTTAGTCAGGAGACTAGTGATTTCAAAAAACCGATGAAGTATGGTAACCCGCCAATGGACAGTCAATAGCCAATCTTGTCAGTTACTGTAAACGTCAACATTGTAGTACTTCCAGGAATTCTAGTAAAAGCCTTTTTTATCAGCTTTTTAAGCACATCAACGATCGAATGCTAAGAAGAAATCCAGCTGCTACCGAAAATTTGCTCAGAAGATCCGTGTGGATTTGCTGTTGCTTGGAATAATTCGAATAGTAGAGCTTCCTACTATCAGCTAAAGATGTGGAAATCGAATACTCAAAATTAATGCGCTGCTTTTAAAGAAATTATAATGGATCAAAATGGGGTAAGAAGGGTCAAGAAAGTAAAAACAGTGTGAAAACGTGAAATAACTGGAAGCTTCCATTTACCTGGAATTTCCCATCAAAACCAGTTTAAGGTGGTACCTGTTTAAGATTAGTTGTAAGAAATTTTCCTGTCAGTTTTGGACTGAACTACTCATTTAACTATAAAACATATTGCTACAACTACTAGTATTACTATCACTACTACTCTGACTACTACAATAACAACTACTCCTAACGATATAACAAAATTTTAACAGTAGCAATTATAGTACTTACTCGAATATTTGCATGGCCCGTCTTCACTGGTTGTGTGGGCCCCAGCATAATTTCCGTTTCTTTTTCGGAGTTTTGTTGGTCTAACGATTGTGGCTCCCTGAAGTCACGAGGTCACCTTGGCTAAAGTCTGCCCCAGGTCATCACTACCATCGGCAGTCGCCGCCTTTGTGGATCAGAGGGAAATTTTCCAGCACGCTACTAGTGTCATATCAGGGTGGTGGAGGATCTCGGTATTGGTTCACTCTTAGCCAGGCTTCCTGAAGCGTCAGAGTCATTCTGCTTGGGAGACCTTGCCAGAGGACGAATCGGCCTGGTGTACATCGCAAGCCAACACCCAGGAACACATCCCAGTCACAATGAAGCGATAAATCGATGAGAGAAGTAATTACAATAATAATAGTAATAATAATAATAGTAATAATAATAATAGTAATAATAATAATAGTAATAATAATAATAGTACATGGATGAGGTCTCTCCTATCGAACAGGTAGATAAAGGTGTCTTCATTATTCGCGCTTCCTAGGATTATTAATTAGGTATTAGATGCTGATCTGTTGTCGCTCGAATGATGAAGCGGATTTAAGAATGATCATTTATCATTCTATATAAAGTTTTATGTAAGTTTACTACGATACAAAACAACTAAAATCGTCATTCATTGTTTTCAGTGAAGGTCTGGTTGAATTCTGATCAACTATACAGAAAAATTAAATGAATCAATATTTTTAAACAAGCCTTCTCGACTACTTTTGCTGCGGACTACGGTAGCTATTGAAGATGAGGGGCGTGGAGTCGTGATCGCCAGGAACGGCGGCGTTTGCATCTCAGCGATCCGGTCTGAAGGATGGACGGACGGACCACGCCTCCGTCGGGCCGGTGACGACGGCTATTAGTGGGCTTTGTTTATAGATTGATGACACTGATACTTAGTGAAATAAGGAGCCGATTTGAAAAATGATCCGAAAGTCGACTCAGAAAACTCGTACGATTCGTTTTCAATCTCTTAACGTTGCTTGTTGCCCTTAATTTTGTTGCCATGATGATTGAGCTGTTGCGATGTTTAACGCTGCGCTTCAAAGAAAGGGTTTCTAAAGTGTTTTTGAAAGTGATGAAGGCATCTTGGATGGTTAAGTTGAGCATGATTGATATGGACTGGACAGTAGGCTTATAAAAATAACTGAAATACAAGGAATGACCGCAAATTGCCTTTGGACTTCATTTTTCTAATGGTCGAACATTTTCTTATTCATCTCCTTGAGGACGTTCATCTAATTTCCTTAACCTGTTGAAGTTTCAGAGTTTATAGATTTATTCTGAAATTTCCTAACGATGATTCTTATTACGAAGATTTCTTTAACCTATGGAAGTCAATTTTTTTAGTCGGCCGTAGAGCGAATATCTATAACGATTCCGTCCTACTCATAAAATTGATCGAACGACTATTGTAAAGTGGATATTTATGGAATGAATAAAGGCGATCTCGTCTTCGAATGACTATTAAAAGCTTCTCTGGACGGTAACAGCCTTAGTTTCGCGCATTCTAGGGGTTTGTGAGCAGTTGCTTACGCCATTTCTCAAACGACAACTTTAATGCGGACCGATTTGTTCTACACTTCATCCAGCAGTTCTTCCTTGTTTCGGTGGAAAATCAATAACGGACTCATATATCTTCCAGATGAAATGAAAAGGGCAAACAATAAAGCGGTCAGTGTTAAGCCTTCCCTGAAAGATGTGCAGTGCACGCGGTTCCACTCGTCGTATCGCAGATGTGATTAAATGCATATCTGACCAATACAATAACTTTCGGAGGCCTACCGTTGTACCAATCAGTGGTGGCATCCTCCCGGATAACACTGATACCAGTTTGCCAAGCCCAGAGTACTGAGAGGCTTGGGAGCTTGGGCGCGAGTCGAACTAAAAACCGATCCAGTGTGAATTGCAGGCATCTTTAAGCGCTGCGTTACACGTATCCATTTTTATAACTGAAACTGGTCTAACAAGGGAAGCGTTGAATCGTATATGTACAATGCCCCAAAGTTGAAAACCAAGTAGCACTAATATTCGAGGTTTTTTAAAAAAAAAAAAGTCTGCAGAATAGAAGAGAAAAAACACGGCGCTTTGTAAACACTTTATCAACTCAATACGAAACTCTGGTATAATGGAATAAAAGCTGAAGGAAAAAAATAGAAGACAAAAAAAGAAAAATAGAGCATAACGTTTCCTGGGGATGCCAGTGGTGAGCGTGAGCATGGGAGCGTTGTCTGCACCAATAGTGCTTGCTAAGAGAACAATTACCGTACTAAATGGTCCTGAATAAGGTCAGTGGACAAAAAGAATCACACTGTAACTCGAAAGAAGAACTTTATATCGAGCTGCTATCATCCGTCTCATCAACTGATTGCAAACAGACACGAGGCACACCAGTTAGATTTAGTATTGATTCACGAGCCGACAGAACACGATTCGCTTCTGATTCCAGCTGGGCGGCCTAGGATTACAGGGTGAAGTTAAATGTAGGACATTGATAGAAGATGATGACACTTTATTGATTAGACCGCAACCATCCCCTAGTCGGATGGATCTGATGAGCAGATAGTGAAATCTTAAGGATATTTATCATACCTGTTGGCTTAGTGTCCTCAGATTGTTTACGGTGATGCACTGCATCGAGCAGATGTCAGCGATGCACAATTCACGATTGATGTTGTTCTTATGGATTTCTCGTTGCAAATTCGATACCTAGACTTCACATGGGCGGACGAAATACCAAGATGAAACAAGCAAAGAAGGTACCAAATCGAAAAAGCAACAAAATAAAACCACAAATGGATAATTTCCAGTTACGAATGGCCTGGAAGGAAACCGATTAAATGGCTAACCTCTTCTGCGCGAATGCTGTTGAGGTGAAGCTGGGCGGTAAGCTGGCCACTGGCTTCTTGCATTTGCTGCTGAATGGTGTCGAAATCGTCTTGTAAATCGATACGAAGACGCTCAGCCTGCTAGTTGTTTATTATTCGTATAATATTCCACATTTCTTGTTAGCTATTCACTTTTTTTTACTTATTTACATAACAATTGAAAAATCTCATCCAGAAAACCTACTGTTTACTACGTTTTGTATTTTTTCCCAGCTAACGGACTATGTGGCGCAGTGGTCGGAGGCGTCCTGCAAGACAAACAGGGAATCGATCCCCATGCCCATGGCTCACCAAGCCTTTCATCTTTCCAGAGTCGGAAAATTGGTACCAGACTTGTCTGGGAGGGTAGCAGCGCTGGCTCGATACATCGGTAGGCTACTGCGACTCATTTTAAAGGCCAAATATGCATTCAATTACCTCCAGAGGTGGTTAATGAAGTCGAATGCATGGCGCATCCCTCAGGAATTGATCAACGCCGAGAGCTTTATCCTTTATCCTTTAATGAACTTATCTACTACTGGAAGACCAGAATCTGGTAAGAAATGTACATGGAAACATTTGCTTGCTGTTCATGACTCAGCGAATGCGTAAGTATGCCAGGCCAAAATTTGATAAGCAGACAGCTTCGCTCACCTTAATTCTGGCATTTCTTTCGATTTCCAACTCATCCTCGAGCTCTTCGATTCGCTTAATGAGCTTCCGAATGTTCGTCTGCAGTTTAGCGATCAGATTCGCGTCGTTGGCGGCGTGCCGTTTCAGTTCACCGACGTACTCCTCGCGTCTACAAGTGCAACGTCAGTGACGATCGGACTTTTCGAACGATCGTTTCTTGGAACATCCAAACTCAGCCGCACATTTTTCTTTTACCACACTGCAGTGGCTCACTCACCGTTTACAGTCGACATCTAGTTGGTGTTTCTCTTTCTGAACAATCTCGAACTGACCTCGTAAAGATTTAAGTTGTGTTTCGAGTTTTTTATTGGCTGGAAAAAAAGGAAATGAAAACACGTTTTCCTTCCACACTGAGCTTCTTTTTACTAAACTGCCCTAAGACAGCACAAAAAGTAGTGGTGTGATTGTTTTGAACAAATTTTTCCAGTCTCCGTTCCACACAGTTTGGACAGAAATTAACAAAGTATAGAAAGCAAGCTTCTTCCTCCAGGGCTTCATTCGTTATCGAGAAATACCTTGACAAATGCAATATTTTATATGAATTCGTTGAACTGAGGACAAAATAACCAAAGAATCGGAAAAATCTCTGCGTCTCTTCCTTACCCTTGGTGAATTCACTGTTGTGCCTTATTTCCGCCGAGAACTTTTCTTCCAGAGATTCTAAATCTTCCTTCATTCTACTTCTTTCTTTTTCTGCTTTGTCACATTTCTCTTGCAAAACGTTCAGATTAGCCATTAAGTCTGAATTCGCCATTTCCTGTATGAAAAAGTTCTTTAGGATTACTATGGATGGTAATATGAATTAATCAAAGAATGCTATTGATAAATTGAATATCTTCTGTGGGGCAACTTTAGAAGTGGAATGCGGAAAGCAAGATGTTGGAAATGTCGTTCAATAATACGCGCATAGTTCTGATTTAACCCTGCATCGAGACAAATGAGCTGATTCCCGTTACAGCTAGGTTATCGCAACGTGGATTTGCTTCTGTTGTTTGAACATTTTGTTCTTCCCTTTGAATGTCTTTGAACGTTGCCCAAGTAGACTCTCGCTGAAATACTGGAGTAGCTGTGATTGACGTGCCTAGGTCACCAGCACAGATAGTCGCCAGTCTTCGTAGATCGGAGGGAGTTTCCCAGACAACTGCTATACTACTTTCCAGCCGTGATTTATAAACTGAAGTGATTTTTGGTGATCTAAATGTAACGGATGTTATTTCTTCATAAATTGATTATATTGTGGATATAAAATTACGTTGGATTAAGGATTTTCATTCCTACCAACTCTAAAATAATCCCGAAGTGCCTCCAGGTGATCGAGTCCGTTGCAAAAAATGTCTTCGTAAGACACTACAAATGTTGTGATGTATCTCAATGTTATTTAATGTTAAAAAAGTTTTAAGTGATTCGTTATGCCCATCAAAAATAACTGATACCGACAACTGGGGAGATAAACAATAGCAAATGACATGTTCGAGTATTGTGTAGCGCAGTGCGTGGAGGTGGACTGCAATACACACCGGATTGATCGTTGGTTCGATCATGCACTGTAGGCTCACTAAGCCTTCTGTGCCTTTGGGATCGCCAAACCGGCACCAGACTTGTCTGGGAGCTTTGATTTCATTGTATAGGGCAGACACGATAGTACCAATGGAGTCGAATGCATGCCACATCTCTCATGGATTAACCAACACTGAACACTTTAGCTTTAATGATATAATGAATGATAACTTTAGCTTTAATGATTTAATGATATCATTTTAATTCATTTGCAATCCTACGCCTTTTTAGATTCAGCATCTTTACTGATATTTAGACCTAATTAATTATTCAGCTCATTGTATGACGACTTTCAAACGAAAGAATAGGCTTAACAAATGAAAAGCACCTGAGCTTTCTTCTGATTAATGAGTTTGTTGTTTTCGTCCTCTTGTAGCTTTAGTTTGACGGTGATTTGGTCGACTAATTGTCTCGATCGGGTTGCTTCAGCTTCGGCATCCATCATCATTTTCTTCTCCTCAAAAAGACATTGGTTTTTGAACCAAGCATTTATTTTTATTTTATTGATGGTATATAAAATTAACTTTTTCGTTATTTTGCTCTGTTCATTTGATTTCCCGAGGATAACGCTATATCGAATGAGATCGCAGATGGCGCTCACTGAAAGATCTCAAACTGGCGAATAATAGCAGGTCTACCGAGCGCTTTTTTCTGTGTTGGATAGAGTGTTGAATCTGGACGAAATGGGTTAAACATAGGCCAAATGTGACCTTGCGCTTCTTTGAAAGGGAATGAATTCAGATCTAATCTCTGTGTTGATGAGCTAGGTCGGCTTATAGCTTTCTAATGTTCTTCCTTTAATTTACTAACATATATTACGACACATTTGAATGCCTGACTATTATGATAGTACATCTAATCTGCCAAAAACCTACCCTATGATCTAGGGAAACGTGAGCATAGTACATGGAAGGCGGTTCAACGCCGAGTCCAACACATAGGTTCGATGTCCACTCCGAAACAAGTTGTGGTTGGTTACAAAAGCCCTCATAACAGAAATCAACAAGGTACCCATGTGCACACTCCCGTCAAAAACGATGGAGATGAACTAGTGATGGTATTAGGTGTTCTTTTCAAGAAACGACACCCATTAGAAAGCTCAGACGTGCGGCGACAAAGACAAATGGGGACTTTGTTGATGGTCAACAAGTTCACTGCTACCCGACAATGACTCCAAGTCGGCAAACCTTGTTACTCTTGGCAGAAACATTAGTCTTATACCTAATAGTCTCCGAAAGTCGCATTAAATAAGGCACAACCAGAAAGGAAACCGGGAAGCATTTCACCTCCATAAAACCCGAGCAGCAAGTCGCCTTATGTCATTCAGTTTTAATGCATTGAAGAAGAGTTTCTAGTGATAAGGAGAGTTATCGATTGAACAGGAATATCTGACGATGCTTCAGTCAATCGATTTGATCAATCGTTCCTCGATCGGCGTTGTAGGAAATCTGGGAAGTGTTCATCACAATCTATCCTCACCACTTACGAATCGGAGCCAGACTTGCAGCTTGAGGAATCGCTTTTTCCAGAACGACAGCGCTTAGTGGCATTATTATACCACAAGATGAACTTCAGATGGAAATCTTTTAGTAACTCCCGCGTCCGACTTTCTATTAACCTCGGCATTATGGAAATGTTGAACTCTTCAGTTTGAGTAACATTGTTGGAGTGTGACCTGACTGTTATACATTGCAATTTGATGACCAGTATTCCTTCTATAAATCATAATGAAGCTGGCAAACCGTTGGAGCTGAATAAACCACTGATGAGTTAAACAATAGACAAACAACTTTCAGATAGTCATATTGACTGTATCTGATACTATAGGGATGGAAACCACTAAAAGTTCTTTAAGTAAAAAAAAAAACAGAAGTTACTAGAAAAAGCAACTGTGTGATCGACTCTCGGCTAGCAATCACCATTTGCTTCGACTTAACAAAGATGTCAGCCTGTAGAAGAACTTCAACCAAACAACATCGGAAGGACTTTCTTACGATTGTTTGAGTTCTACGGATGGCACCGTCGAGCGATTTATTGCCGCCATCGCCGTTACCTCAACAGAATCAATCACGACGACGGAAGTTTGTGTGTCTTTTTTTCTTTTATTTTCAAACGATGAGGTTCAAATAGGGATAATGGCGATGTCGATTCGACTGCAATTTAGTTGAAAGTCGAAAATCTTCATTTAGCCGAAGAAAAAAACGCCTATCGTTCTTTCAAGGATTTTTTTAAGCACGATATCCGGAAGGAGTTCTCAGCGTCTTGAAATAAACACGGACTTTTAGAGGCTTTTCTATCCGAGTGAATGAGTCTTAATCTCGAAAATACTTTTTTTTTGAAACTGCTCGGAAACGCTAGGAACATTTTAAAAAGTTTAAGACTTTACGAAAAGATCCGGTTCAAAATACACCTTTTCCTTCCAGTCTTCGGCTTGTTTAGCTTCCAGCTTTTCCAACTCTTTCAGACGTTTCGAAGTTTCATCGACTTTTGCCGTCTCAGATTTTAGTGACTTATGCAACTCCTTAAAAATTCTTTATAATCGTCTAGACTCAATCAAGAAGAGATTACATCACGAATTAACTATTTGTAACTGCTTCGGTCAACTCTGAAGCCGATTTAAACACCTCGGTGGGATAAAATCGGTTCTGCACAAGGACCCTTTTTTTATGAAAACGAAAAGGAAATATACATCAATTTCGCGATTTCTCTTCTCCATGAGCATTTTTTCTCGTTCCAGGGCGGCTCGACTTTCCTCGTATTGATCGGTTTTCAGTCGTAACTCGTCCTCATAACGTTTTCTTCGTGCTTCTTCGAACTTCGATGTCGCTTCCAATTCCTAAAATTTGCAAATCCAATTTTTTAATGTGGACTTCATTTTCTATGTTTAATTTCATTTTATTTGATCCGTCCTCACTTCAACTGTGCGGATACCAGCACTTCTCAAATTCGATTCGTGTCCTCGCATCCATTGTCCACGAAGATCTTCGAACTTTGCATGTGGCTTCGGTTGCTGCTTGAAGATTTTCATTTCATCTTGAATGCCGTAAAATGTTGGTCGAGTCGATTCTCCCTGGAGTCCTGAGATGACCGGGTCGGAGCGTTCCCATATAGAATGCAGGGAGTAAGAATACGTTGTTTTCTTGTTCAGCAATCGCGACGTTGTCGTATACCATACATTTACTTCCATAGAAAAACACACAATACAATACAACAGTAGCTGACGTTTCGGCAGAATCGCCTTCTTCAGAGCCACTTTTTTACATTACTTTCAATGAGGAAGGTTAGAACAGCTGATTATAGTCGCATGATGACTCATCATAGTATATGCTATCCGCCCCCTAGACTTTATTACTAAACAATACATGCTACGGAGAATCTTAACAAGCGGATAAAAATATTTTATGTTCCAATAAGTGAAGTGACTCCCAACGGTTTAACGCTTCATCGTTTTTCAGAGGTGTTCCTGGGTGTCGGGCTATTATATAAGGCGGAGGAGTTTCGTTTCAATCTCAATCGCATGGTCTTCCTCTGATGCATAAGGGCTGCGACTGCCTGTGGTAATGATGACCTGGCGGAGACTTTGGTCAGAGTGTACTCCAGGAAACCACAATGACTAAACCAGCAGATTTCCCGAGAACGGAAATTATTCTGAGGCCAGCACAACCAGTGAATGCAGGCCATCCACGTATACGTAAGTAAGTATGTACAATTGAGGTAGCCGATTGAACAACCATACCACTTGGGCCTAATCGGTCAATAAATAGTACAAAAATAATGAATCAGTGATAAAGGAAGCATTCACCTTGACTTTTCGTTCCAATGCTTCCACTTCAGCATTCGATTTCATTCCTTGAAGTAATGGCCTTAGACGAGTGAAAAGTCGATACCATGGCCACAATCTGTGATTGGAGCTCTTTCAGTTTGGAAAATTACAGTAACCCTAAGCACTTAAAGTGGTGATTTTTTGCAATCTTTTAGATATGGAAAACTCGCACTAATGTTAAACACTATATTTATTATAGCAGTTTTAAACGTTCAGTAAATCGTGGAACAACTTATTACAATAATAATTGATCGATGAAAACATTTAGCGACAATAGTAATAATGGCAGTGATAATATCAAAAATGGCAAGAACGGTAACAGTAAATACAATATAGTCTAGTAATTAAAAAGCTTAAAACGGCTCTTCGCGTTGATCAATCCCTGAGGCGTCCCATGCATCCTACTTCATTAAGCATCGCTGGAGATGATTGAATACATATCTGGCCCATACTCACGGTGGCCTGCCGATGTATCGAGTCAGTGCTGCTCTATCTTTTAAGACAAGTCTGTTACAAACTGGCCGACCCGGAGGGATGGAAGGCGTGGTGAGCCACGGGCACGGGGATCGAACCCATGTGTGTCTCGCAGGGGGCTCCGATCATTGCGCCACACGCGCCGTTAGCGTATTAATAAGATTTAGAAATAGTAGAATTAGAGAAGGTAACAAAATTAATGAAGCAAAGGCGATATTAGCGACTCATGAAATTGATAATAATGATAATAATGTGCTTATTAATAATCATGAAGTGATATGAAGTACGGTAGCAATTCAACGGTGGTGTACATTTCAAAAAAAAACCCTATAAACCACGCAAAATTAAATCCATATCCAATTCCTGTTCACTTGTACAAAACCACTTCCTTGATAGAAAGGAAAAGAAAAGAGAACTCGAGCCTCGAACCTGAGAGAAATCCATTGTCGCACATTACTTTGAATTAAAACATAAGCTTCCTGCTGCTTCAGTAGACGTTGATATTGGCACTGAATTGTAGAGTATCAAAAAATAATTTCTGGGTGACATTCTACGAAACCTATTCGTTTTTTAACATACTGATAAAAGGATCTCTTGTCTTATACATTTACAACTGATATTTGGATGCTAATACGATTCGTCCTTCACAATTCTAATCACTTTTTTGGAAGAGTAACTTTTCCCGTGATATCTGAAACCATCCTCGCCCAAGAGGACGCCGTAGCAGTCGTTCCACAGGGAGTCGCTGAGCTTCATTATTCGCGACTTCTCAGGGATTTTTGGTCATATGAAATTTTTTACATGAAGCCGTGTGCGACCAAAGACGGATTTTCTACAGCTCCCATTTTCAAATTAAGGCAACGTTTTCAAGCGAGAGTTTAATGAAGAATTTATTGTGACAGAATTCTGAGCATATCCCGTGGATGACAATGAATAATTTTTTTATACGACACGTCTTTCACATCTACTGTGCGGATCACAGCACTTCTCGTATTCGATTTGTTTCTTTGCATTCATCGTCTACGAAGGGGTTCCACCTTTTTACGTGTGGCTTTGGTTGTTTCTTAATGATATTAATTTCGTCACGATGTCATTGAATGCCGGTTGAGTCGATTCTCCTTGTAGTCCTGATAGAGTCGGACTACAGCTTTCCTACTTGGATTTCACTGAGTGAACCTTTCTCAGAGACGTCCAGTACCAATTTCTCGACCCCATAGGAGTAAGAGGCTTAGTGAGCCTGGAGCGGGATCGAACCAGAACGTGATGATGATCGGCATGTCTATCACAGTGCCACCCACTCCCTGGCTCCCTGGACAATGAGCATAAGTGTAATTATTTCACATGGGTCGTCTTCACATCTACTATGGGAATGCCATGCTTTCTGCATTCGTTTCGCTTCCTCACATGCGCCATAAGATTTTTCCGTCTTCGCTACGAATGTCATTGAATGATATTAAGCTGGTTCTCCCTATAATCCTGAGATAGCCATGTTAGTGCATTGATATTGGAGGAAGTGAGCTGACCCCATATGCTGTTTAATACTAGTAGTGAAATTAAAAAAGTGTAACTCCTATTTTTTCTGATTCCCAAGGAATCTTAAAATGTGCTGCAAAATCTGAGCAGGAAAATAATATAAAGAGATAAACAGGCGAAACAAAAGTAACTAATCAAAAGTCATTGATGGGGACGACGAGAGTCGTTTAGATAGAAAGTATGCCCACAGGTATGAGGGATAGAAAGAAATGTGTGGAAGAAAATGAAAGGAGGATAGTCCATCTTATCTCAAACCTGGGCTAGATAGCGCCGGGCAGCGGACTGAAGCTTCAGGATCACTTTTCCCAACGCAGTGTCACGTAACTCTTCCATCTTAGCAACGATTCCAGCGCGGAAAAATACCTAACATCCAAAAAATAAAGCAAGTTAGTTAGCCGTACAAAAAAAAAATAGAAGAAAAGGAGAAAGAAAGAGAAGCGGAAGAAAAAGAGCAAGAAACAAAGAAAGATCGGTTTTAAAAAAATCGATTACTTCTAATTTCGTGGACGAAAAACTTTCTGTGATGGTTTTCTATGCCTTTCTTTCAATTAACGCACTAAATAAATTTGTTTGGAAAGACCTATTGAGAAATTTTCATCGATAGCAACAGAACAGATCCTGATTTCACGAGGAGATCTGCTAGCGTTGATAGATAACTACAGTAACAACAGAGGACAAGTAAGACTTAGGCGAGTATACGAATAGGATGAAGAATTCCTTTTTATTGTAGAAGTACCTGCTCACCTTAGTTTTACCGGCTTTAAAATTCTCGTCCAGAATTTTATTCTCTTTTACGAGTCGGTCAAGCATTTTTGTCGATGCCTGAAATTAATAAACATTTATTCAACTTTTTACCCCACGATTCTTTCCGAGCTGGAACATTTAACCTCTAATTTTATTTATTTTGTCAAGTGCACAAAGAGCCTTGAGGATCATCGGATTTGCGTGTGAATTTGCTTGCTGTCTAAAGATTTTTAGGCTTTCTTCATAAATATAGAGGGGTTAGAGGCTCGCGCGATTCGGTTCGCTCTGGAATCCTAGAATAACCTTGCGAGGGAGTTCTCAGCTTTTCAAGACAAGCATTTGCTGTATTTCGTGGATCAGACAGAGCCTTTTCCTCAGCCTCAGACAGAGACAGGATCCGGTACTGCTTTTTCGATTGTCGAACGATGGAAGCCCGATGCACTCGGTTCGGGATCGAACCAACGACCATGCGGAACATTGCCTGAGCTCTCCAACCACTGAGTCTCCTGTTCACTCTCATATGGTAAGCAGTAAAAAGAAAATGGAAAGAGAGACTGGGAACCAGTTGCACCTGAGTCACATCTTTTTCCTTCGCCTCGTCTGCGCCGAGAATCGCATAGCGGAAGCGGAAATCCTCGAACGTCATGCGATTCGGAAACCCTTTACGGCATATCCGAATGCCCTCCAACACTCCATTGCATGTTAACTAAACATACAAATAATGATCATAGCAATAGTAACAGCAACAATGACAGTGATACGAAGATAGAATTGGTGAAGAAGCTCTGAAAAATACTGGTTCTTCTAACTCTTCTTATGAATGTATTTCTACGATATTTTATAGAACTCAGCTGTTCTCACTGTTTTCCTCCCACATAAATTAATTAAAACACTAAATAAAATCGAAATAAATAGAAAGCAAAAGTGTATAAAATTTGTGAATGTTTCTCATTGTGAATAATAGAAAATTCAGTGATATTTGGCATTGGTAAAAACAGTGCTGGAAAAACAGAATACAATGAATAGAATAAAATAAAAAATGAATAGGTTAAATGACGGTCGGCTCCAAGATCATGACAAGTTGATGAAGCCAAGCTCAGACCGTGTTTGTTACTTTAAGAGTGTTACATAAATGGTGTCCTCACAACGGTTCACCGTCTCACCGTGGCTAGGAGGTGTTCCTGGGTGTTGGGGTGCGATGCACAGCGGGGAATTCATCCCCGGCAGAGACTCCCAAGCTGAGAAGGAGTCTGGCGTTTCCGTCAGGAAGCCCAGCTAAGAGTGAACCAATACTAGAATCCATCACTGTCTTGGTACACTCACACTAGTCGCACAAAGCTCCCTCTTGTCCACAAGAGCGACGACTGGGCAGACTTTGACCAGGCTGACCTCGAGACTCAAGAGAACCATATAGAGAATATGTTGGGGCCCACATAACCAATTAGGAAGGGCCGTTCAAGTAATTAAGCAAGTAAAAAGTTTCCGATTTTTTCAAGCAATTTAAAAAGTGGAGCGAAAAGGCAATTTTCGGAAGGCACAAAAATACTGAGCTAGTATAAGTAGACCTTTTAAAAGTCATCTGAGTACGGTCAGAGACGTTTGAATATTTTTGATCACATGCTTCAATCAATCAATGAATATTATGAACCTGATTGAGAACAAGTGGTGCGTCGATAAGTCCACTAGTTTTTTTCTCGTTCGGAATTATGCATCTATAAAATTATAAGATAAAAATATACATAACCATGATGAAGCTGATTTCATACATGCTAAAAATCCTATGATTTTATCTTATGGATTAATCGAAATTGTTAAAAAAAAATTAGGAAAAGAAAGAAGATGAGAGGAGAAGAGGCGAAGTAAGATAAAAATTAATAAAATGACAATTTTTCTTTCTTGTGGAGAAGTCGTCAGAGCCACCTAATAAAATGTGGATGAGTAGTGTGTAGCATCGCCATGAGACTGGCAAGCGACTCCCTGTACATCGTCGATACAGTAAGAAATGAAGCCGATTTACCTTTCTTGCGATCTTTCACTTTACCTGAAATGAGATGGCTAAACTTGTAGTTGTGAAAGAAATTTTATATTTACCTTCTTTACTTTTTATGTGACCCTTATTCACATTTATTGCATGGATTCCAGCATTTTTTCCTTTCAGTTCATTTCCTAGCAATCTTCATCCACGAATCTCTTCAGATTCGCGTGTGAGGTTAACTACTACTTGAGAATTTTCAACCTTATTTGCGAAAATAACTTATTAATCGCCCAGCAGATTCTCCCTGTCCGAAAGCCGATTCTGAAATAGACGTGCTAGGCGGTCCCAGATCTTGTGAATGTGATCGCACCATTAAGCACTATAGGGGACCACTGAAGGGACACCTGATCTATGCAGTGATTGTCGACTGCCGTACTATGTCTGAAGTGAGTGTTGTTTGTTCTTCAAGAGAAAACTGGTACCAATTCCTCTCCCGCGCTGGTACTGGAGGCTTAGATGACCTATAGCTGGGTTGAACAGGTGCTTTGAGTGTTGAACGGCACCACTGCCGCTATGCTGCTTGCGTTTCTAGTTCTATTCATTTGTATTTGAAAATGTAGTGGAATTTTTAGAAAACCAATGAATATAAGTGGTTCGGCTTGCTACGTAATCTACATCCGGTCGATCGACTAATAACAGGATTCGGTGTTGTCTCAGGGATCATAATCGATCTGCACAGTTTGGAGTCGCTAGGTAGCGAAGTTCATTCCGACCCACAGAAGTCGGTAACTGTATATTATGAAGGCAACCTGGAAAACCCTCTACTGCGGTTATATCATGTCATTGGGAAAAACGTAACTAGTTTAACTAGTATTTATCAAGTTGATGGAGGCAAAAGGCTTTCATCCGCTCAAAGCGCACTTTAGGTGACGTAGTTGCAAGACGATGAAAAGAAGTGAAAACATTTCTAGGTAACTCTACTTACTAAAGTTCACAAGTGATGACCTAAACTAATTAGTAACTCTATATTTGAAATTAGTGCAAACAAATCAACATACGTTAAATTTTGCTAAATGAAAATGAAAACTACCTCTAGAGGCAAGTTCTTGGCGGTCGACATCCGTCTCATAGTCTTCCCAAATCTGATAGATTAAACTCTCCTTGTCGCTCGTCTTTAACACAGCCACAGCCCAGTCATTCAAAGGATCCTAGAGAATATCTTTTTTAAAACAGAAGTATTAGCATTTTATTTTATAAGAGTTTTAAGAAACCTAGCACTTAAATTACCATGACACAAAGTCCTTTTTTGTTCAGAGAAGTTGGTATGAGGTAAAGTGATTCAGCATTATTATCCTTCAAGAACGGTTTCAGATCAAGCCATGGATGATGCTCTTCAGATTCTCAGCAACATTCTTAAGTTCATCGACAGGACAAACCGGCGGGAAGTTCAAGAAAATATGTGCAACTTTTTAAAATGTGAAATTGAACAGAACGCAGGTTTCCCAAATTTTACTTCGTTATCGATGTTTCCAAAAGTCTGTTTTCAAAAATAGCAGATATGTCTTCACGAGCGTTTCGAGTCGAGTTCGGTTTAACATCCTACGGATGAAGAAACACCATATAGCGGTGAATTTTTGTGCGGAGCCGGTCAACAGTGGACAGAGGACTGTCTATTTTCTTGCTGAGCACAGGAATCGCCGAAGCGGTATAGGTTACATGTACCCTATTTTCTGAAGAAAAATCGCCTTTAAGGATACCACAACTATAAATTGGATTGTCACACTTTAACCGAAGAAAATTGGTGATCAACAGCTCATCAAGGGCAGTTTATAAGAACATATATATATAGATAAATTTGATGATCATTTTGAGTAGACAAGCGCTCAACTATCGTCTCGTATAAAATGACATCATCGAGTGATGTGGTATGTGGTAGTGGTATGGCTTTGGTAGTATGTGTATAAAGGAACATAAGTATGCACAATATATGTAATATAATATAATATCTATTAATCCACTTCGTTTATCCTCTCAGGCAAATCTCGTTCTAATTTGCCAACCCCGGAGAGGTGACACTGTCTTGGAGAGTCCGGAACACGGAATCAAACCAGGAATCCATCCAGTGTGTGATGTGGGGCAATTCTCAGTATCACATGTGAGGCGTATATGGTTCACATATTCATCAATATTCCAAAATCAAGCTTCGATCTACTTAAATGTTTCACATAATGGCAAGATATTGAGGAAAGATACCCACTTTGTTTTTATCCAGCCACTGGTCCGCGCTATAGCGAACTGTGCCAGCGTAGTGAATGATAGCGAAATCAGCCGGTGCCTGATTCGCACGAGGTGGCTTAGCCTGAAAGGAAGAACGACCTCAGAACATCTCGAAGATCTGTGGCAATAAGGAAACTCATGGACGAAAAAATATAAAACGATTACGAATAACATCGCTGTAAATGAAAGACGAATTTTTCCCGAAAAATGAGATGAAATTATGAGCAAATCTTTCTCAACCTTAATCGGACGACTTAAATTGCTTGAATATAGGTTAAAAAACACTTAAAATCGATTGTATGGCCGACAACGCCAGAAAAAGTGACCTTCTGGAAATTTGGGTGTTTGCCAAGATGTTGGCTGTTCAACTTTTCCACATAAGTTGTGTCGGTGGCTTTTGGTACAATACACTCTTCGTCCAGCATTGAGATGATACCGAGTGGCTTAAAATATGAAGAACTTTGTTACTTAATCAAATCTTCACGGTGGTTTCTCAGCGAAAAAAACTTTTTAAAAAGGAGTGAAAAGGCTTCTATGCTTCAGAAAAAAAGAAAGAAGAAAAAAGAAGAAAAGCCTTGTTTTCTGTTTCCGTAAGTTTACCACTTCGAAATAGATGGTTAATTGAGAAAAAATACTCAACAAATTTTCTACTGGAATTCATTAAAGAGGAACTAATAGGTCGGAGACGATTTTTTACAGAAAACAAAAAACTATATGGCGTTGTAAGGTGCTGACCAAAGACGCTACAAGATCACGAAGTAAACCTCCCTTCCTTACTCGCTGTGAATTCTGGTCAATGCAGAACATTTGGACAGAATTAAATCTTTGCGAAATTTCTATTCCTGTTATACAATAATCATATAAGGAGCGCATGTAGCGGATTGCTAAGAGACACCACGAAATAAACGTGTGGTCTTTGGTTCAACCCGTGTCTTAGGCAGACCAACTTCCTCCAGATTCTGCAAATTATAATTTGACCAGTCTACGAAGACAAAAACCACTGAGTTAACACGTTGTTAAAAAATCATTGCATAAGTCAAATATGCACTCACAAACGCAAATATACAATACCACTGAATGATACCATATGATACTGGTAAATACCACTGAATGAGTGTGCCTCATTCGAGGAGACGGACAGCTGAAGTTTACAGAAAACAAAAAACTATATGGCGTTGTAAGGTGCTGACCAAAGACGCTACAAGATCA
Source organism: Angiostrongylus cantonensis (assembly GCA_009735665.1). NCBI lineage: Eukaryota > Metazoa > Nematoda > Chromadorea > Rhabditida > Metastrongylidae > Angiostrongylus > Angiostrongylus cantonensis. Next base: position 1,111,875 of record MQTX01000055.1, read on the forward strand.
CGAAGTAAACCTCCCTTCCTTACTCGCTGTGAATTCTGGTCAATGCAGAACATTTGGACAGAATTAAATCTTTGCGAAATTTCTATTCCTGTTATACAATAATCATATAAGGAGCGCATGTAGCGGATTGCTAAGAGACACCACGAAATAAACGTGTGGTCTTTGGTTCAACCCGTGTCTTAGGCAGACCAACTTCCTCCAGATTCTGCAAATTATAATTTGACCAGTCTACGAAGACAAAAACCACTGAGTTAACACGTTGTTAAAAAATCATTGCATAAGTCAAATATGCACTCACAAACGCAAATATACAAATATGTCCCTTTAAGATCCTAGAAATAGAGTCGTATAAGTCAAATATGCACTCACAAAGGCAAATATACAAATATGTCCCTTTAAGATCCTAGAAATAGAGTCGAATCCATGACGTACTCCTAAGGCAGCGAACAGTGCTGCATGCTTTATCTTTTTTTTTACGTCATTTGAAAAACCTTAAACTTTCTGTAGAACCATTCCGCTTTGTTCCCTTCTTGATAAAATCGATATATATCTTTTACAATGCCCTTAAAACTATGGTAAACACAATACAATCATTTTAAAGCGGTTTTGATATCTCTTAGCAGTTTTTCTTGGTTTAGCATACCCCCACAGCATTCATATACTAAGTATTTCTAAGCTTCTATATTGGAAAGACCTCACATTGTTTCTTTGTGATAAACCAATATTTAAAGTGGAAAGGCTGATAACCGTCTAGTGGTTCACCAGGTAGAACAGAAATGAACTTTTCTTATGACCATTCTTACAATCATTAACTCTATGGATGACAACACTACTAAGTAAATTCCATTAAAACTGCTTCTATTCACCTTTTCGATGAGATCGATACAGGTCTGTAGGTCAAGACCAAAATCAATGAACGACCACTGAATTCCTTCTCGTTCATATTCCTCTTGCTCCAAGACGAACATGTGATGATTGAAGAATTGTTGGAGCTTCTCGTTCACGAAATTGATCCATAGCTGTTCGAATGAGTTACACTGAAGATGCATATGACATATGATGATTCGTCTTCTTTCTAGATATTCCCGTCTATCTTTCTGCTCTCACTTTTTTCATTCCTTCGTCTTTTTTTCTCAACCAACCAACTCTAGACTAACCAATGGTCTCAATACTGAACGAATAAACAGATCAGAAATTCTGCATGCCTTCTATTAAGTAACTTTGGTCTGATGATAGGCTCAGGAAGAAACATGAAGCATCGCAAAAAATGTGAGCGTTTCGGCAAAGCAGGCAGCAGCATAAAATCTTCATGTCTGCTCTCACTTTTTTCATTCCTTCGTTTTCTTTTTTCTCAACCAACCAACTCTAGACTAACCAATGGTCTCAATACTGAACGAATAAACAGATCAGAAATTCTGCATGCCTTCTATTAAGTAACTTTGGTCTGATGATAGGCTCAGGAAGAAACATGAAGCATCGCAAAAAATGTGAGCGTTTCGGCAAAGCAGGCAGCAGCATAAAATCTTCATTGATATACATTTCAGTTTCTTCCCCTAGTTACCCTTCGCAAAAACGTTCAGATGCCCTGAGAGCTCTACTCAGAGTGTACGAAAAATCTGGAATTCTCATTAGAGTGCCAATTTGTGGCGACATGGAAGAAAACGACAAACACAGAACTAGAAAAGAGAAACTTAGTGGTGAGCTTTCAGGCAGACGAGAATTTGGGGAATTTTTTTCTGAGTCTTTGAGTGAAAAGTCAATGGCTATAAGGAAAAGTACTGTGCTGTCTGTCTCCTCAGACAAGAAAGTTTAGAGGAAGAGGCTTGAAAAAAAAATTCGGTTTATCCCTATTGCATTGATACGAAATGGAATTACGCCACGAATATTTAGAGAAAAGATTGTTTCTCGAATAGAGAGAATCGAATAAAGGGAGCTTACATCGAATATTTCGAATCCAGCGATGTCGAGCACTCCGATGTAGTTGGCGGACTCGTCGAGATTGACGGAGAGCGTCCGATTGATGCGTCGGATCAGCCAGCTGAACAGTCGAGCGTAGATCGCCTTAGCCAGACTCTCGACAGCCCAATGCACCTGAATACAAAAACTGTCAACTTCTGGAAATGAAGTAAAAAGCCGGAATGACCTGAATATGCATTAGTGAAAGATATAAAGTTTTCTATTTGAACGTTAAAGTTACATAGATACACGGTTGACCCGTCTTCGCACGTGATATGGGTCCCAGCGCTTTCCTCATCTCGTTGATTTTCTTGCAGTGGTCATCAGTAGAGATGGTCGAGATGGGGTTTGCATCCAGTTAGTTACCTTATGCGATATTAGGGATATTCCACTTCAGTGGCAGGTTACGGACGGCTCAAGAACGTTTTTCGTTTTCTGTTGTTCTCGATCGGCAGAAGGTTCATTAGTTTGGTTTATTGATGAGCTCACATTAGGTTGTTGTAAATCCTTCCTCTATCTAACGTTTTAGCGGCTTCCATTTCATCATAACCACGATAATTCGAGTCAAATTTTCACAGCAGTTGTTTATCTTTGCCTTGTTGGCCTCTGTCGCATCGAGACGAGTCGAAAAATATAAATCTGTGAACACTCGAGACTCGAATCATCGTGATTCTGATGAAGGAGAAGCCGCGAAACGTTAGTTACAATAAAGGATTCATGACAACCTGGGGTGAGCTCATCAAGGGGCAAAAATGTTGTTCATCAACAGCGGTCAACGAAAATAGGCTGACTGCAACTTCTGCCACTAATTCACCGGCCAGTAAAGAATTTTGTAATAGACCGAATTTAAGCGTTGAAATTTCCAAATGTATTGAAGCACCTTTTACGTATCCGTGATTCTGATCAGTTTATCGTAGAATACGTGTAATTCAGTTCGATCTTCTTTCAAGAGTATTTTGTAGAGAAGGATCAGCTGGCGTGGTGACAAAACTTATCTCTTCAATAAGTTGGCGTATTTCTCTTTTTGGTGGTTTTCTTGGCCATTCTTGAAACGCTGCCAGTAACGTCCAAGGCAATTCGAGATCTGATCGTCTCTGGCTGGTAGCCTCACTGTCGTTCATTACCTGCTAGAGCACAGATGTTCAGAGTATCGCAACTGGTTCAGTTCTTGTTGAGGAAACTCTTTCTCCCCAGGTTTTCACAAAAACGAGTGAAAGATGTTCCAAAGTCGTTACGGTAACAATTAATTAGCTTGTGCGAATCTTAGAGAACTTTTCAGTTTTGCGGTGCGAAGATAATGATGTGGCTACAGCAAAATAGTGTACAGTCTCATTGTGGTTGAAGGTACTCTTACGCTTCGAATCACACGACAGTGAAGATGAACGACGGTAATTCATCTCCAGCAAGGTCTCCTGGCAGAATGAATGTTCCCATCTAGATGCGAATGCACAGTTAGAACGAGAGCCAAAGGAAAGAAAATCTTCTCCACCCAGTAAGCCAAAAGTCAAATAGGATGTGTGCTGGCTGATGTTGACTAGAGCACTATCCAAGAGCGTAGGCGACTGGTGACACAAGTTTCTTTATGGCTGTGTCTTCCATTGCAAGCACTGTTGGTTGTTCCATGGTTTCGGTGAAAATTCTTGGTAACACAACAACTTCGTCTGCCCACTGCTTCACAATACCCTGCGGATCGTTGAATTTTCTATTGCTCATGTCTTCACAATATTTTTGCAAATCTGACTTCTCCGCTCCTTAAAAATAACTCCGACAGAACGTTGCCATTATTCCTCTACATAGTTTAGTGATGAGACAAAACAAAATTCATACCTGCTGTTTGTTTTGTCCTTTGTGCACCCACTCAGTAGCGACTTTGATTTTCGGTCGTAATAAGCTTGAAACAAATTGATCAGCATCGATGCCGATTAGTTTCGCAGCTTTCAAAGGACCTGAAAACATCGTAGTCCACCACGGAATCATCATCACTTCACCCGAAACTCGTGCAGAATGTGTGGGTAATGTTTTCACGTCAACAATTCCGTAATGGGAAGCATGGCACACTTCGGCCAGAAACAAATAAAATCATGAGATGTTATTTTATTTCTTTATTTACGTACAAGCTGACGTTTCGGCGGATTTCGCCTTCTTCAGAGCCGGGAAAGGTCACGTTGACTGCAATCTACTCGATCAAACACCTCCATAACCAAACAGAGAAAATGCTAAACCAAAATTTCAATCACATTGAACACAGAGTCTTACTAAAATCATGAGAATTCATATGAGGAGAAATTTCCAAATCAGTTCCTTCGTCGACGGAAATTTTCTGACTACATGTGAAAGCTATATTCCACTCATCCGACGACTAAAACAATAGAAACGCGCCCACAAACATTACTACTGTCTCCATAAAATAAGCGATACCTTAGAATTAAGAAGGAGATTTGAGAGGCAAAAAAAGCTCTCGAAAAATAAAGAAATTACGAGTTTACAAAACATTTAAAAAATAATGGAGAACAAAAGAACTAAAACAAACCTGAATCAGGCAAGCCGTACGTAACACTACAGTACTTGATCAATACAGGGCAAATGAATATTGAAAAATCAATTTTTCTCAACAGCAGACGAAAGAGTGGAGATTTGGAGCGAAAACGAAAACAATAAGAAAAAAAGCTTCAATGGAAAAACGCTTACCTTCCATACTGTCGACTTCGGCCTGTTCTTCTCGGGGTTTTTGTTTGAAGCGGAATCGGGACAAGTGTAGAACTATGGCGCAGGCCTTATACAGGTTGTATTTCTCTCGATCACTGAAGTGCATCACATCGAATGCGTTCTGGAAAGGAAATCCGTTTGACTTTTATGAATATGAAAGAATAAACTGGTATAGAAATTGCTGAAGCTCTAAATCACTAACATTCTTTACATGGCATAAAGAGAACGCTTATTAACCCATTCTCGAATGTTTGAATAACCCGTGCCCCAGTAGTCACTGTTAAAAACCGATAAATTTAAAAAATTTTTAAAGCTAAAATTGCCACTGAGGCCGTCTAGTTTCTGCAGAGAGCGGAATGATTTTAAGTAGCCACCATTTCAAAGAGATCAGTATTAGCCAAATTTCTGATATACAACTAATCAATGATCCGTTGAAAAAGCTGAGCTCTGTGGCAAATTTGCCGTGTCTACGACAATGCAAACACACAATTAGCATGTGATTATTTGGCAATCAACCTCTGCTGCCTTTAGTCCCAGGAATCTAAAAAGCCTTACATCGGTGATTCGGAACTCGTCTTTGTCGTCCATACCGGGAATAGTGATCTCAGCTTGTGATACGAAATCATATTGTGAAATATCATCGCCGAGTTGGAAAAGATCTGAAAATTGCAGTATGGTGTCGTATTACGGGTGAAGGATAAAACGCGTTTGGCGTAGTTCAACGCCTCAAGGATGCGTAATGGATTCGATTTCATTTGCAACATCTGAGGTATGAGTGCATTTTTGAATGCATTTTTAGTCTATGCTTAAATGCATGAGCCTAGCGACGTATCAAGCTCGTATTTTCTTAGATTATTAAGCTAAAATACTGTGAAAAAGGATAAAGCTCTCGGCGTTGATCAATGCTTGGAGGTGCGCCATGCATTCAACTTCATTAAGTATCGTTGGAGGTGATTGAATGTATATCTGGCCTTTACAATGACTCGCGGTGGCCTACTGATGTATCGGGACAGTGCTGCTATCCTTCCAGAACAAGTATGGTACCAATTTGCCGACCCCGGAGGGATGGAAAGTTTGGTGAGGCATGGGCGCGGAGATCGGCTCCACGTCTGTGTAGCAATGGCGCCTCCAGCCACTGTGCCCTGTAGTTAACATACAGTAGAAAGCTTTAATGAACCGATGTTTCGACGGCTCTGGCTTCTTCAGATAATGATTGAAACGAGTGGGCTGCCCACAGTCGTTCGTCCTCGTCGAGTGAGGATCGTTCATTCGAATGGTGCTCCACTCCATTGGATTCGAATCGACGCGACAACGAAAGCTCACTTTACGACTAAGAACGGCTGTGCGCAATCGACTCGAATCAATTCGGCTCTAAGGAAGACAATGCGTCGAAGCGCTAGCCGAATAAAACCTTTTACCAACCTTATGTTAGCTTCATAATCCAAGAAAATACCGATTGTAACAGTTTCAAGTAAGAGTCGATTTTTAGAAACGTAATGCCGTATTTTTTATTTTCCTGAGGAGAGGACTAGTGCTGTTTCACGAAACACAGAAGGCATAGTTGGTTCGCCCATAGCGCTCAATAAAACCAATGACTAGGTGAGTGTTCCAGAGCACCCCTAAGCACTGCGCTAAACACGGCCCATAGCATGAACGAATAAAATTAGTTAGACAACTCTTACAAGAGCTATCTAGCCTCTTTGGTAGCGTATCGCAAACAAATTAAGGTTTCTGTCTGCAAATTGAGCTGTCGAATGCAACCCTCGAACTCCTCAAAGTAGGTTGCGAAAGAGAAGGGATGAACACCGCTTCTTACAGGAATTTGTCATCCAACTCCTAGTATTACCCAGTCACTCAGTTAGTACGGTGTAATATTAATGGAAGTGAATGAGTATTAGTGAGTGCTACAATAAATAGGCAAAAAAGTGAATAAAAGATCTAAAAATTTATCAAGTAAAAACAAAGAGCGGTTGCATAATAAACGAAGACAATGTTTTTCGACAAAGTCTATTTGTCCTTCTTTCACCTTTGAAAACAAGCATGAGTGCCACCTTTTGCAAAATCATCTAGAACGTACCACGAAGTTTTTTCTGTGTGAATATTTGGTAGAATATATGATAAGATCGTTCGCCGGGCGCCTGTTTGATCACACGTGACTTTTCAAGGAGATCTAGAAAAAAAAATCAAAACAATAAATAACAGAAGGTAAGTTTGTTTGACTCAAAGGAAAACTTGAGAATCGAAAAAACAATGTGATAGCGCCTGGTATACACGATTCTGTAAGGAGAAGAAGTTTATTGAATGATCCAAATACTTTGGAGGAAACTCCATGCTTTTGAATAATTCTGTTAGCTCCATGAGAAATGAATTCACCTTCGTTAAAGACCTCTCAAAAAACATTACGCCATTAGAAGGAAAGTTCCATCTTGCTGGTTCACTTTTATGAAAATCTCTACTTCGATCGTAAAAGATCATGATATAAAAAGGGAGCGTAGAAGAGCGTCGTCGGGTGAACATGGCTCATTCGAGATGCTCAATTAAAGAAGATCCAGTTCGATGCCCGATGAAGACACCACATCGAAAAGAGGCACAACTGTAGACCATCGACAAAGATCGTCGACTCCGATGAAGACGAAGACGTCGAAACGTTAGCCGAATAAATTCTCTTTCAAGCTCGCGTAAAGCCAACAATATAAGCACATGTCAACTATTATAGTACCGAGGTTAAATGACGGTCAGCTTCAAGATCATGACAAGTTGATGAAGCCAAGCTCAGACCTTGTTTGTTAGTTTAAGAGTGTTACATAAATGGTGTCCTCACAACGGTTTACCGCCTCATCGTGGCTTGGAGGTGTTCCTGGGTGTTGGGCTGCGATGTGCAGCAGGGGGATTCGTCCCCCCGGCTGGGTCTCCCAAGCTGAAAAGGAGTCCATCCTTTCCATCAGGAAGCCGAGCTAAGAGTAAATCAATACCAGGATCCACCAAAACCACAATAGCTTAACCACCAAATCACCAATAAAGTGGTGATTATGCTGGGGTCTGCACAACCAGTGAGGACGCGCTGTTCAAGTATTAAGTAACTAAGTATAATTGCGTTATTTGTTTTGTATAAATCCTTGGATGTCGTGATAATGCACCGTCGTGCACATTTGATATTTAGCGATTTTTAAGAAGAATGTTGAAAGGATTTTTGGAAGAAAATTTGAGAAAAGTGTGTTCTGATCACCTACAATGTTCAATATCGCCGCCGACGAGTTTTCCACGTTTGTCAAAGTGAATTCGAATAAATTTACCGTATCTCGATGAATTGTAGTTCCTGTAAAAGTGAATATTTTAGAAAACCCTAAAAATTTCGTAATAATTCATGATTTCGAAAAACCCCGCAAGCTGACTGGTGTTTTTCTGGACGGGCAGATTTTTTCTTCTTCGAAATCCAGAGAAATTTGTCCCACTAAAGGTGGTCGTAACTGCAAACAGTCCTCTATGAGTTAAATAAGACTTCCTACCATACGAAGAAATTTCCTATAGAACGGTCGCGATTTCACGCATTGGTTTATTCATAGCCGGAGCTTCCAGATAAGACTACAGAACTTCTCAGCTGAGTAACGCGGCTTGGAATAAGGTATAAATATTTAAAGTCGAAGTTCTTATGCTCCAGATAAGTTTGATTCCAATTTTCCAACCGAGGAGTGGTAGAGGTGTCGCTTTGTCCTAGTCGTGGGATTGAATCAGAGACTACGGGGTAATGAAAAGCGTGCCAAACTACAGCACGCAGGCGAGGACATGCGGATTATTATGTTCAAAACGCATCTTATTTGGATATATACCTACTTAGACATATGTAGTTTTCCAGTACTGGTCATAAGCATACTTATCGGACAGTTGGATGGTTCGTCATCACAGGTGGTGTGGGCCCCAGCACAACCTTCATTCGCTTCTTTCTCACGCAATCGTTATCCACAGTGGTGGTTTGCTTCGAATATGGTGACGTCCGTGAGGCCTATTCCGCAATGTTGAAATCGTCCTCACCTCTGAATGCGGTTGTTGCACATTAACCACGAACACGTCCAAACACTTTTGGTGGTCTTCTAAGAGGATGCTTGCGTTCCTTTGGAATTCACTCCAGTGTTCTTTTCGTCTTGCTATTTTCTTCTAATTACGTGTCCGGTCTATGTTTCGCCGTTGATGTGTGTTCTTCTGGATCCCGAACGTGGGACAGGTATCGAATATATGAGCTGCGAATTCCGGCCAAACGTTTTGAATGCCAATCAAATGTCAGCAGACATCATCCAAGTGCTCTGCATGGGGTGCGCAAATTTCTTGACATGATTGAGATATCACCTCACGTTTCTTGTGCAGAGCACTGTGAGGACTGTCGAATCAAAAAGGTGAGCGCGGAGCTTTAAGTCCAGTAGTTGGTTGGTGGCTTCTTTGAGAGACGCGAATTTAGTCCATGCTCTTTTCCTTCCTCTATCTAAGTCCTTTTTCTTGTTTTTCATGGTGCTCATCAAAAGTCCAAGGTACACGAGCGAACTGTTCTCTGTGATAAGAGAATCATCCAGTTCGAGGTGTTAGCATTCACACCAAGGGCTCTTCATGAATTGGGTCGTCGTCCTATTTATGCGTAACCCGATCTTTTTTCTCGCTTCGTTGAGCTCACTGAGCATCGTCTCTGCTTCAATGGTAGTTCCTGTAAAGATAACGATACCATGAGCCAAGCGATAATTTTTTAGAAAATTTTTTTCACCAGGGCGCATGTTATTCTCGTCCCAGTCGAGTGACTTCATTGTCCACTCCAGTGCGGCACTGAACAGCTTTGGAGATATTGTTGCTGGAACCCCATTTTCTATGGGAATAGTAAGCGGTCTATGAGGCAGCTGCATTTCTGTGCTACATTTCCCATAACAGTCAGCTAGAGATATGTATGGGAATGGCCCACTCATTTGCTGACGAGCGCTGATAAGAGGGTAGTCGTTTCAACGCTGTCAAAAGCTTTATCAAGGTCCACAAAATTTAGATAAAAGGCGGATCGTACTCCAGACAGACTCCTATGACCCGTAATACAGCTCGGATGTGAGTTCATGCGGGAGAATCCCTGTTGGAATTCTATTTGCTAAACTGATTGTGTGTCATTCAAGATCTCAACAAACACATGGACCAATATGGACCTCTTTGGTCACGCTTTTTAGGTATGATGACCGCTCACGGTGTTCTGTGCTGGCCTGGGATCTACTCTTTCTGAAAATTGGACGCCATGCTAGTTGCGAGAAGTATATGTAATTCTTGGTCTCCAGGTCTAACGAAGTCAGTGGTGACAAATCAGGTCCAGGAGCTGCGCTTCTGTTCATGCTTCCTGTCGCAACTTGAACTTCAGAAAATAGAATCTCGGGCCGCTTCTCACTATCGGAGGTTTCGGAGTTCGAGACAGGGGTTGCGGAACCGAAAAATTGGTATAGAATTTTTCCATAAAGTTTAATACTTTCTTTAAAAAAAAGTAAGGCACTTTTAATATATTTTCGCATTTCCACCCTTTCCTGTTATTTTACTGTTTATGTACTTTTTATAATTCCGTATTTTTTCCAAAAGGTAAACCGTTTTCATTGAAGCATACGGACATAAGTATGGAATCAAAAAATGGCACCGTACCTTCCTGTTGCACCGTTACCAAATGCTTCGATGGCTGGATTTGCTTGTACGACTTGATTTTCCAGCGAAGCCTCCTAGAACGATAAGAAGATTTGAACTGGAAAGAATATTGTAAGGTACAAAATCAGGTGGGTAAAAGACGAGGGACCCATGCCCAGTTATAGGGTTCTGTCAATGAAGGAATAAGAAATAGTGGAAGCAATAGTAAAACTAGCATTAACGATGATAATAACACGTATAGTACCATAATAAACAATAATAAGTAATAGCAAAACAAAATATAATGAAAATAATAAAATTATTCTAAAAGATGCAATAATTTTATTGCTGATATCATTTGATAACGAATTGAAGGCAATGTGAAAGAGGCTATGTCCCTTACTAACAGTAAGATAATATCCCGTAAAAACTAGCTCACTCTAGAACTTTTTTTTCAACTCGATGCTTACTGTTTGCGTAATCCGACGATATGACTCACATCAAACTCCAGGCATTGTGGGCGTCTGCGTTTATGTGCTCGCGGACAAAACAAATGCAGAGTCCCCACAGCATGCGGACAGAAGAGAGTAATGAGCACTGAGTGTAACAAGCTGTGGATCGTACTCGGCACATGGTGAGAACTTCCATCCGCCTCCGTATTCGGCACGTTAGAGTTCCCATCTATCCTTGTTGTGCACACACGTTTAAGAACTCCCATCCGTTGCCCGTCATCGGCGCGTGATATTTTATCTGTCTCTTTGCCCTCGCCCTCCGCGACTTCGTTCAATGTCGGTCAAGTTGTCCCCACTTCTGCGGGAGTGTTGGCACTGTACTGTTTCGCTGGTAGTACAGTTTAATGTGGCGTGTCCAACGAACAGTAAAGGAATGAATAAGTGTGTAGAGCTACTAAGTTACAGTAACAAGCACTTGTAGTACCGTATTAAATCTGAATTTAGGAATTATACTACTTTAGACAGTATGGTGTATAGAATGCAAACTGTCGACGACAAGATGGCGCAGATACGTAACGCGTATGAACGACAATCGATGGAGAAGAGCCGTTAGTGATTAGATTTCTCGGGATTTCAAGCCTACTGCAGGAAGACCACCGACCCGATAGACAGCGTTCTTTACGCTCTTTACAAAAGCCGCAAAAATGATGCTCAACGGATCCCTACAGTAAGCAGAAACCACTGTGCTACTCTTGCACGCGACAGCGAGGAATGGAAGTTTTAGTGGCGCCTGTTCGAGTCACTCTGCGATAAAGGATGGAGACAGTTTATAGAGGTGATATTACTATAGAGGTCATCTTTCGTCTTATACCAGCCCATTTATTCAGTTTTTCAGCCATCTCGCATTTTCCTATAGACGTTTTCTTTTTCAGGTTTGAGTATTACAATCGTGAGCAAAAACAGGCTTTATTTTCTCCCAAAAATTCTAGGCTAATTTTCAGGCCCAAACTAATTTTCATCCCCTCTCACCTGTTGAATGAAGGCGATAACTACTATAGACCAAATCCATCCTATGGCAGATAAATTGCAGTGTTTTCTCTTGCATTCTTCTTGGCTTATCTCAAGATTTAAGTGGTTGGTTATAAAACACAAGTCAAAACGTTTAGCTTAGCCTACACCAAGATTCTCGAATCGTACGCTTTTCACTCCGGCCGTTGACGTTGCCTTCGTACGAGCTCCGATTTTCGCAAAGTATGCGATGACTTTCTTCGTGTTCTCTGTCTTACCAGCACCGGATTCGCCAGTGATTAACATCGATTGGTTTTCATGATCTTCAATAGAAAACTATCTACAGCCAGTATAAAAAGGTGAATTCTAACAGCAAATGGAAAGCGGTTCTTTTAAAGTTTTTCGTCCTTGATTTTTCTTACTTCCTGAATATTTCTTACTTATTGACACTTAAACGGTCCATCCTCACTAGTTGCGCGGGCACCAGCACAATCACCACTCCTCGGAAAGCTGCTGGTTATGCCATTGTGGTTTGCTGGAATCCCGAGGACAGCCTGGTCAAAGTCAGCCACCACGACAGGCAGTCGCAGCCCATGTGGATCAGAGAGAGATCTGCCACCATTCGCCTTTGATACCAAGACGGTGGTGGATTCTGCTAACGGTTTAGTCTTAGCTAGGCTGCCTGATGGAAACTTGGGACTCATTCTCAGCTTGGGAGACCTCAGCTTCCGGGGTAACGAATCCCCCCGCGGTGCATAGCAGTCCGACACCCAGGAGCCCCTCCCAGCCACAATGAGGCGGTAAACCGTTGGGAGGTGAATACTTCTATCTCTGGGAAAAAGAGTTTCGTAATAATCTCTTAATTTCTTAACAATTCCAGACGAAAAGAACTGTAGAGTGGCCAACACCATAGACGACGATTGCGAGGGAAAAAACGTATGGCAAATGTGCTAGGGTCCGCACAAGAGGACGGATCATCCAAGTATCCAAGTAAGTAAGTAAGCAAGCTTAACATTGTTGACCCAACAAGTTCCAGTAGTAGATGCCCCAATAGTCACGCATTAAACGTTATTAATAAAATTTGTTACATGCTTTTAAGAGCAGAGCTATCTAGTGTCATACGACATAAATTTCTGTCTTTCAACGACGTTGAGGCATGTCAGAAAGTGGTGGGACGGGTAATGGGTGTCCCAGAAATAGTGCACCAATCAATAACTCGCATACCGGATATCATGTTTCTGAACGACTCATCGGCGATGGCGAACAAGTGCGGTGGCATTTCAGCCCGTCGTTTATTCACGTACATCGCCGCCACCGAGTCCGTGTAGATCGGCAGCAGTTTGTACGGATTGATAAAAACGCAAAACAGTCCGGAATAGGTCTGAAAAATAAACAACTCGTTCTTTGTGTAAAATTCCATGAGAAGTAATATAAAGCTTCATTTAATTTGCTGCCTTCTAGAATTTTGTCGGCAGGGTATTACGTGTGATACAACCACAATGATGCTGAGATATTTGCGAAACTCCTAACCGCAGGTGTCTGCGGTGGTGAGCGAACGCGATATTATCTTTCCGATGGCTAACGCGTTCACCACCACACCATGAAGTAATATAACGGTTTTTACGAATGCGAATTGAAGAAAAATTGAAAAAAGGAAACGTCTTGAAACGAAGAAGAAATTTATGCAACCAGAGAGAAACAACGAGAACAACTTTCGACATTGTGAAGTCGTTCCAATTGTGATGTGAATTGAAGACATTATGCAGAAAAGGTGAGGAGCACGCCGACTCCTCAAAAATGCGTGAATTTTTTTTTTATAAATCTTCTTTCATTCATCTAGATTTTTTGGAAGCAGCTTAAAATCGTCGCTAACAAACAGCTAACAAACAAGATCCAATGATCAGGAGGAAAATCAAAAAGTCCTTTAACTGCCAAAGGCACTACGGATTCTTAAAATCAAGAAATGCTTGAGTTCGTTTGAATTTAGAAACTGCTAGAAAGGAAATAGAAATTGTGGAATGTTGATTTCATGCATAAAAACTTTACAATGAAAACACGAAGAACTGTAAGCTCTCTAACACGAGAACACTTTTGTTTTCGTAAATGCTTCATTTAAAGAAGTCTAGGCAAACGGTGTTGAGATATTTGCAAAACTTGAACCCCAAGCCAGATCGAACCACGATTTTCCTTTCCGGGGGCTCGCACATTACACAATGCGCTATGGAGGCCCATGCGGAACGTTTCTCTCAGCTAGCTTTTTTTGCCTAACACTGCCATCAGCAATTTTGCGAATATCTCAGCATCGCTGTGATTGCAATTCAAATCGCACCCTACCGTTAAAAATGAAGCAAGCAGCAAATAAAGAGCAAACATTGTGATTGTGACAAATGTTTGTTGCGAATATGTGCAGTAATACTACAATAAATAGGGTGTAAACTCACATAAATCATCATTGAGTAGTACCTCTGCCGAAGATTATGCAACACCGAGGCCTCATTGAGGAACGTTAGATTCGACATGTCCTCAGTTTTTTCGAACTTGGCCGGATTGATCTCTTGACATTCACTTCTGTCCAGTTTCTTCTTAAAAAAATTATTTCTGCTAGCTTAGATGAAAATACTAGGGAAACAAAAAGAACATTTAACAAAATTTAAGAGAAAGAAGTTTTAAAAACTCAGTTGATTGCCACCTGCCAGTTTGCTACTTGTTATCGCCGTTTAATATTTCGCAGAACCCAAATATTGAAGAATAAATTCAAAATATCGATTACTGCTTCACTTTACAACAAATGACCGCAACGGCTACTGTAGCTCTTACCGTACTCCCATCAGGCATTGCAACGGTGTAGCTGTCCCCTTCCTGAACATTGATGGAGGCAATTACGAAACCATCGACAGGATCGGGAACCCATTTATGAGTTCTGTTGTCGAATCGACGAGCCGCCTGATCCTACAACAGCTTCGGATTCTCCTTGACTCTTTGAAAATTCTATTTTGTATTTGCTTAAGATGCCTGAAAAAATGACATATACTAGGATTTTTTTCATCAGAAACATGTTCAGACAAGATTCACTTGAATCAATCCTTAATCACTTTAATGAAAAAATGCCGTCAAGAACCTCTTCTTTATGCCCAGAAATAAAATTCCACGATCAAATTGAATGAAAGTCAGTTTTTAGCACGAACTTTCAGCCTTAATTTAACAAACACTGAATGTTTTACATTGTTTTCTTTCCTATAATTTATAATTAGTGATCAATACAAAGTATGAACACTAAAGATTATTGATTGATACGTAAGGGTAGAAAATCTGAGAAACGTCGCCAATCTCTACCTGTAACTGCTGGTCTTCCGCTTGTCTTAGATATGGCCAGCCTGGATCAAGCATGTAGTCGAGCTGCACCATTTCGCTCACACGGTCCTCTCGTCAATAAGCATCGACTTCTCCTCATCTACCAACTCCCTCCCCCAGCCAGCTTTGCTCTCTAGGCGCAAGAAAAAAACCAGCTCAGATCGAATTCCTGGTTAGCTCATCCATCCCTCATCGCGAAAACCATCTCAACTCAATTGAACGACAAAGTGTACAGAGAATCACATAGGTGATCTTCTTGCATTTCAAGAAGATGATGTAATGAAACTGATGAGGGTTAAAATCAGTTCTACTAGGTTCGATGCTAGCTTACTCAACATTTCTCCAAATGATTGAACTGAAATGAGTTTAGTATAAAAACTTTTATTCCACTAATCTTTCAGCGTCTTCACCTTCATCGAGTTGATTCTAGTCGATGTTCCTAAACTGGTCGTCGTGGCGATGTGGGTGTTCTAGTTAGCCAATTTGTTTACCATGAGTTTCTTCTAAAAAGTAGAATTAAAATTTTCTTCAGCAGTTTGTAAGATAATGTAAAGTGATTATTGAAAGCATTATTAAATTTGCGGTGATAGAGTTAGCTACATCGCCTACATTCAAATATTTCTTACATAAACACGTACTATCTTTCCTATCTTTCATCTCTTATTGGAAAACGTGTGTGGAGCAGTGGTCTGGGGCGCCCTACGACACACACGTGGGATCGACTCCGCGTCCGTGGCCCACCAAGCATTCCACATCTCGGAGGTCGAAAAATTGGTATCACTCTTGTTTGGGATAATAGCAAAATTCAGTAAAACAGTAGGCCACCGAAATTTTTTTAAAGGCCAAATATGCATTCAATCACCTCCAACGATACTTAATGAAGTCGAGTGCATGGCGCATCCTTCAGGGATTGATCAACGCCGAGAGCTTTATCCTTTTTTATTGGAAAAACTATATAGTGTTTTGAGAGGGCGCTTATATGCGCTTTAATACAACATGCCGTGGACTTTGCACAGCTCTCCAAGCATTATTTGCACAATGATTCTACGTTTTTCGTCATGGCAGGTTGTCAGAAAACTGTGCGGTGTTTGTAGTTTTTGTCAAGCGTACGCAGTGAAATGACATTTATTAGAAGAGGATCGGACGAATACGGCAAGTACTCAAGGGAATTTTGCTAACCTTCACGAGGACGACACAGAACCGTTTTTGGTGCTAATCGTTCCAATGATCCTGTATTCCATATGAATTATACACGTTTCGGCTAAACAAGGAGCGCGTGTGGCGCAGTGGTCGGAGGTGCCTTACAACACACACGTGGGATCAATTCCCTCGCCCGTGGCTCACCGAGCCTTCCACTCCTCCGAGGTCGGCATATTGGTACTAAACTTGTCTGGAAGGATAGCAGCATTAGCTCGATACATCAGCTGGCCACCGCGAGTTATTGCAAAGGCCAGATATGCATTCAAATCACCCCTAAACGATGCTTAATGAAGTCGAATGCATGGCGCATCCCTCAGGGATTGATCAACGCCGAGATCTTTATCCTTTGTTCGTTCTTTTTTGACTAAACATACCAAAGAATGGCCGGTAAGCACAACATGTCTGAAAAAACTTGCATAACTTGGTTTCGCCAGCATGAATCGGCAGTTCTCTCATGTCGCCTATTTTGTTTTTCCTTTACCACTATTAGTTGGTTTTCAATCCTTGTGTGATCCTTCTATGCAAGGAATCGTGCGGGTTTTAAATTAACACAGTTTCTACTCGTTTAATAACTTGATGACTAGCTCAGCTTCATGAAATTTGCAGTAGATCTTTCCTAATTAGCCATCACCAAAGCGACTATGTTGTTGGCGAGATGTCAGCGATTCGTGGCTCCAGTCTACTTTTAACTAGACATCGGCAACGAAATATAGAAGCGCTTTTCAGCGCTGATGATCTGGCAAGATTAGCTTTTCAAGATTTGCTGCACATCGAATTTCGACTTCTCTTAGGAACATCCACAGCTAAGATTTGTTGTACAAACAGGAAATACTTCGTTGTGTTTATCTTAGCACATTGGCAGCGCTTTATCGACCTACTGGTGGGTTGCTCGCAAATCTCAGAGTAGCACAAAGTGGTGTAAATGTATGTACTCGTCAACGAGGACAGTATGTTCACCTGATAGCTTCAACGAAGAAGGGCTGAAACCGTCCAGCAATCTTGAAAATCGGCTATCATTAGACCACAACAGGAATAATCAATAGTTTTCTATATGACGTCGCACAAGGACGAGCACAGGACTATTCTTCAAACTTCTGTTATTCAAACATTCTTGACTTTAACTTTTTTTTTTAACCTACAGTCTAATACAATTTTTTAACGGCTAAGGTATTATGAGTGATAAAACCACAGTGATGCTGAGATATTTGTATCTATCTTGACTTTTCTGTTCGCAGTGGTTTCCGTACATGTTGCTTTTAGCAGTTATTGTGACATTGGTCACGGACCGAAAAGCCGGGTAACTTATAACGTGCTGCATCTGTTTTACGTCTCAACAAACTCGAAGGCCTATGCCAATATTGTAGGAGTTAGCCATCTACAAAGCTCCAATATGATAAAGGATACATCTCTGAGCGTTGATCAATCCCTGACACATGCGCCTTCATCAGGCATCGTTACAGGTGAATGAATGCATATCCTGTTTCTACAATTGTTCGCCAAGCTCTACCGATGTATCAAGTCAATGCTGCTATTCTCCCTACTAGTCTGGTACCAATTTGCCAACTACGGAGCGATGGAAGGGTTGGTGAACCTGGCGTAAGGGATCGATCCCACACGTATTGCAGTGTGCATCCAAGCAATGCGATATACGTGCACCTTGAATCGCCTATGACAATAATGATACAGCAATAACGATATACCATTACTGACAGAATAGAAAAGACAAGGGGGTAACAAGGATGAACAGGTGATTCAATGATAATGGGCTAGGGATAATCCCCGAGATAGGAGAGCAGCTTTGCCGCAGATTGGTGGCGTGATATGATGAGCGAAGTGATATAGAATAGAATGGCGCAGCATAAGAACTGGACACACTACAACGCTCGTGTGAGATAATAACAGCGGTGCGACAAGCTCCATCAATGCACGAAAGGGTTAGGTAGTACCGTGACCACTATGATGTTGTAAAAAAGGAGTTGCACTTTATCACATATGCTCCTTTAAACAATCCACTAAGACTTATCCACACTTCACCAATTTCCCATAAACAGAATCAAACTCGAGCATAACAGAGAACATTTATGGCAACATTTACAAGAACAATATTCACAGATAGATGATGATAGAACATAACAACTCCAACATTTGGTTGGTCAGCTGACAAAGAAGAAATAACCTTCTCAAGACTTTCAGACGCAAAAACATCTATGACGTTGCGCAATGAGAATCTAAATAACAACAAAACAAAATCAAAATAAAATGCCATACAGTATGAATATGGAGATCAAAATAAGCACAGATATCGACAGGCAGTAATGCAGCAGACGAAATGAACACAGAAGTGAAAACCACAAGAGAAAATCTGAAGAAAATGATAAAATAGAACTCCGCTATGAGCTTCTTAGCCTTTTCTAAATTTCTCAACTGATGAAATCGACCTACATTTAACAACAACAAACACTTTGTGTTTTAAACCTCGATCTCTAAAGTTCACCAACGGAATGGAATAAAACAATGGACCATTACATGGACTATGAAACTTAAATCTGAGTCAAGGTTATTTTGAACCAAGTAACCTTCCGACCCATATAACTCCTCTACGCCATGAACAAAAGATCATTCGTCATTGGAGCAAACAAGTATACGACAACCGCACATCATCATTAAGGAAACATGGATGTAATAACGAATTTTACTATGTGAAGCCAGTCCTTGGAATGGCTCCAGAGTAAGAAATTCTGACTACAAGAATATATGGCATTTACAAGACTATATTTAAAAACCAGCTCAACCCTTTAAAGCTCCAACGACTGATGTGTAGTTACCACCAATGTTTCATTTCCTCCGCCAAGCTGGAGGAGTGACCTGAACACAGACAATTCATTGTAAATAACCTAATAAAGGATAAAGGATAAACCCCTCAGCGTTGATCAATCCCTGAGGGATGCGCCATGCATTCGACTTCATTAAGTATCGTTGGAGGTGAATGAATGCATTTCTGGCCTTTACAATGACTCGCGGTAGCCTGCCGATGTATAGAGCTATTGCTATTATCCTCCCAAACGAGTCTGGTACCAATTTTCCGACCCCGGAGGGCTGGAAGGCTTGGTGGGCCATGGGCGCAGGAACCGATTTCACGCGCGTGTCGCAGTGGCGCCTCCAACCACTGCGCCACACGCGCCCTACATAACCTAATAGACTATATGAGGAACAAGTAATATGTACTGCTAAGTAAGCTTACCCGTGCATATCTTGCCACACCAGGAGTTTTCATGCTTGGCGGCGTGTCATGCGAGTCCTGAAAGGAAGAATCCATCGCTAGTGACAAGTCTTGAACAAGATTACATAAGGAACTATTCTTCACTCACATTAACTGGATCCTTAATAGGCGGTGTGGAGGCTTTCATCACTGGCGTAGTAGCCTGAAACACGCCATGAATGTTATTGGGCTACAACTCTGTGAAAAAAGACAACGTACAGAGGCTGCGCTGATCTACTCTTACATTTATTAAACTCATGTCTTTACATGATAATACTAAATTGATTCGATGTCGAATAAGCACATCGCATTATCAGAACCATCTCTTCAAGTGGAGAATACTGTTGTAAAATGGCACGGTTCTGATTATGGAGTTCGAAAATAAAACCATCGTCGCCCACCGCTTCTAAGACAACTAAGGTCTTAATTGTAGGCCGAGTTTAAGTAATGAAAAAGGTATATAGCGAGACGACTTGCTACCATACGTGTGTTTCGTTACCACATCGCATGCCGATATGATCCATCGTCCTGAATCTTTTTCCGAACAATTATTCCCATCTCTCTCATTTATTCACCACTGTTAATTTCGCGTTGAATTGCTAAGAGGAAATATTCATAAACTATACACTACAATCATCTTGAGCTACAGTTGATGACGGTGGTCACATCTTCCCTATTATACGCAATACTGTCCCAGTTTTTTTCAGATGTTTTCCAGGAAGTTTAATGAATTCTTTGTAAATACTTCATCAGTGACCTGTCACGTAGTTAATTGTCATGTTCGCTTAATTCAGATGTTATTCAACATTTATATAAAAGAAATTTACATAATATTACGTACGCTAGTCAAGGATGAACCCTCCCAACGGTTTACCGACTCATCGTGGCTGGTAGGTGTTTCTGGGTGTCGGACTATGAAGTACAGCGGCGGAATTCCTGCCCCGGCAGGGTCTCGCAAATTGAGTAGGAGTCCGGCGTTTCCACCAGGAAGCCTAGCTAACAGTAAACCAATACCAGGATCCATCACCGCCCTGGTATCAGAGTCAAAGGTGGCAAATCTCCCTCTGATTCACAAAGGCTATGACTGCCTGTGGTGGCGACGACCTGGGGCAGGCTTTGGCCAGGCTGCCACAATGGCTTAACCAAGAAATCTCCGAAAAACGTAGATTGTGCTGGGGCCCGCATAACCATTGAGTAAGGGCCATTCCCATTCAAGTATAAAATAGTATAGAGTATAGTATAAAGTCAAGTATATACCACAAAACTCCGTAGTGAACCAATTACAGATCGCCTACGTATAAGTTCGAGCCCTTAAAGCGACTAACCTGCAAATCCAGCATAAATCTTGTAAGTAACCTGCTGTAGCGCTGTCTCACTGATGCGCTCGATTGTGTCATTGTTGGCTGATCGATGCGATCCATCATCTGCATCCGATTCACCACCAAATGAGTCATTTAGAGAGTCATCAGGATTACACTGTCTCAGCCGTTCCTTGAGCTTCATTTTCAAGATGTACTCATCATCTATGAATACACTTCGCACTATTACTGACGCTCTAAAATTTGTAGCTGAACTTAAGAAACTTCAATAAAATTCAAAAAGTACAAGAACACAGTCACCTACCCGTGGTATTTGGTTTGTAATGCTGCAAGTTCGATTTGCCGAGCAACAGGTCGCAGAACAGGATCTTCGGGAGAACGGTAAAAGCCTGGTGCCTGATAGCCCTTTGGAGTTCCTATATGTTTAGGAATAGCAGAGAACAAATATGCTATAACTAGATTTAACTGCAGGTATATAAACGCTTTGATACTGCGTATTTTGAAAAATATATATTCTCGATACCAGTTTGGTGTGAGCGATGTCAATAAACAATGAACCAACTGTCAGTGTAAGCTATGCGAATCACAGCTGAGGCGCCAGCTGGCAGTGGAGACAGCGTGTCTCGACATAATATTCTCAGCAAAAGCAGAAGTTCTGTTGTCTGCTTTTTCAAGTACTGTAAGCCTCTGAATCGGAGCGCTGCCATTACAGTTCCATCGGGTCTGGAACAGTGATTCAGTGTAATTTCAACTATGATGAACATTCACCGGAAACATACTGCAGCAATTCCGCTTGTGGTTCACCATCCACATCGTAACGCATTCTCCAAGTGTACATTTCAATCGCATCATTAACATCCTCGTTCGTGGGACTAACGACAAGCGTCAGCTCACGAAGATAACATTGTTTAATAGCATCCGTGACTCCTCTGAATTTCTGTACAAGACGGGCTCCCAAAATTTCAGACGAATTCATGACATACACACGGAGTTTACCTGCAATTTCCTTTTTCAAGAATAAAGAATTAGTTGTCTCCGGAAACATTCCTTTCTCCAAAACCGAAATTTTGAGATAAGTAGCACAATGTACATACATCTGTTACCATTTATTTTTGTATCAGGAGTTAACTTTTTCATGTTTCGGGGATTGTAACATCTACCAACAAGGCGACTACTATACATAGATGCATGCATATATATATATATTATATATATATATATATATATATATATATATACGTACAAGTGTTGTTATATGGCTCTCCCAACGGTTCACCGCCTCATCGTAGTCGGGAGCAGGGATTCCCAGGTTGAGGAGTCTGGTGTCTCCATCCAGAAATTCAGCTAAGGGTAAATCAGTACCAGTACCAGGATTCACCACTGTCCTAGTATCAAACCAGTCGCATAGTGGCAAATGTCCCCTTCATCCACAAGGGCAGCGACTTCCTGGGTAGGTTACGACCTGTGGAAGAGTTTGGCCTGGTTGACCTTGGTACTCCAGAGAGCTACAATGGCTTGACCACTAAAACTCCAAAAAATTGAAATAATGCTGTGGGCCGCACAAGCAAAGAGGACGACCCACTCATGCACCCAAGTAGGGAAGTATATATGGCACCCAAACATAGAGTATGTTGAAGGTTTACCTAATTTACATTAAGGTTATGCGATGCTATAGACTTCTTTAAACGTTGTGTCTCTAAATAGGTGATAGAACAAAAGTGATATTTATACAACATACGATGAATATTCCTTTTCTTGAAAACGTTTTGCGGAAGCAATCTTCGGCTGGCGAGTATGTGGGAGAAGGCGATGTAGATGCATCGCGAGATGAACATGGTAGACCGAGAAGCATTGCCAATGTCATCAGGAAAACTAGCAGCCCACTAAAGGCATAGTTCATTTCGTATAACTAATGCTGCGTTGATATGAACTTTCGAAACATGGTTTGCTCTTGATTAAAATGCTATGTTCCCCGCCGTACCTATTACGAAAAATTTTGGATGGCTCACTCTATGGAATTGGCCATATTTCAGCACAACACGGGATAAATATGAAGCAAACACCTATTCGCAAGTGTTTTGATGGAATTGATTCCTCAGAGTTCAGTTCCCTAAGAGTGCCAGTGACCTATTTGAAGAACCACCGCAACTGTACAAATAGATTTGCAATTTGCAAAAGCCTAACAAAGTCTGGGTTTGCCCAGTTGTTTGTACAACACCGAACTAGCGAACTTATTCAGTGAGCTACTGTCATACACAAAAATTTCGGTTGTTTTTCCAAGACAATGTATCATGTCAGAAAAATGTACTCCAACACGTCATAAATTTACCGAGTTCCTGTCAATTTCCCTCTTTTGTACAACTGGATCTGATTTCGTGGCAAATGGAGACATTGTTCTTCAGCACTAAGCAGTGGATGTGTCACGGTTCACAATTTGTGCTGAAAATACTACACATGACATGCATATCGATCGTTAGACCAAATCGACAACAAGTAGTACGGAGATGTTTCGCGCTACATCAAATCACTAAGGAATTCGATAAAAATAAATCACATTTGTTACAAGTACGACAAACAGCAGTGCCAGCAGTGGACAGGACGCGTAACAATTTTAGGCCAAAACGGTGCGGAGATGAGATCACATGATGGGCAGCTAAGAAGCCTGCGTAGAAGCGGGCGCGAAATTTGAACTTGAATATGTCAAGATCAATTGGAGCGCCCTTGCCATCTCATCGAGCGCAAGTTGTTCTACTCACATTTAGCGCGGTGTCCAAATTCTTGTTAGCTCTCACTACTGATTTTAAAAGCAACTGAAAAAGTAGTAAATTGAGGAAGTTCCATATTGAGGATGTGGAAGATGATGAACCGTGAATGCTCTGTGTGTCTTAGTTTAAAATTGGGAGACCCTAATGCGATCTTTCTGACAGCTGCTAGATCTGCCACGGTCTTTTTGACATATGTCGTGAAAGCCGGCTGGTTTGGTTGACATTGACATAACACTGAGTTTTACCAAATTCTAACTACTGACCGGGAAAAAAGTCACTCACTCTTCACTTGAGGTTTCGAAAACTATTAATGTTGCAGAACAAGTTTCTCCCTTGAATTCTACGAAATGGTTTAGTTCTGTAGGCTTACACCTCTTTGCTTCTAAACAGCACGAGAGACCAATAGACACACACGTGCTTCTCAGGTCCATATATTCCGAAGCAAATCCCCTACTGAGGCGCTCGATCGGTGGTGTCACCTTGCACCCTCTGTCTCGCCGGTTCATAGAGGACATTGTGTTATTGAGGAAATTGAGATTGTAGAGTTTTTCAACCAGTCTGCCCTAGGGATTCAATAAGATGACATGCGAGGGCAGGACTGAAACTGCAGTAGTCCCTCAACTGTTCTGTCCACTAGTACCAATCTTAAGGCAGAGGCCAACGAATATTCTCATCTTGACAACACCTTTAGCCACAACACATTCTTCCGTTGTTGTTGCCTATTCATGTCGGTCAAAATCAGCCGGCAAATGTTGGCCACAAATTATTGATGGAAGCCTATCGACTCTGCTCACCGAAGAAGAAGTATCTCTCCTCAACAAACTGGTTGTCACGGAGGATTCACTGCTTGCGAGGTGTCAGAATCGTTATCACGGTCACTGCACTCTTCATCCAATACATTTCGCTTAGATTCTTTAGTGAGAATGGTAAGGCGTTCGACTTCGGACCCGGCATTTCCGCATTTTTCACTGCTACTTGGGTTCATAAGTCGATTAGTGTTCAACTAGTCACCTATCGACATAATGTAGCACTGTAAAATCCAGATCTGCACCAATAAAGTTAGCTCGACACGTTGAAAGATTTCTAGATAGTAGTGCATATAGAGATAGGCGCATGTGGCACAGTGGCAAGAGGCGCCCTGCAATACACGTGGGATCGATTCCCGCGTTTTTGGCCTACCAGGTCTTCCATCCAAAATCCAGGGTCGGTACCAGAATTGTCTGGGAAGGTAGCAGCACTGGCTCGATACATCGGCAGGCACTGCGAGTCATTGTCTAGGCCAGATATGCATTCAATTACTTTTAAGCGATGCTTAACAAAGCAGAAAGCATGGCGTGTTCCTGCAGGATTGATCAACACCGAGAGCTTCTTTATTTTAACATATGTGTGATAATGATGTGCCTCGTAATGGCGATAGGACAGATGATGTGTCTCTTGATGGCGATGGGACAGTTTCTTGCATAACTCTGATATCGTTTAGTGAAACAATGTGTTACGTGCTCTCTAGCCCCAGGCTAATAATCCCGTGTGCTCACATTTTCTCCAGTTCTGAATTCTTTGTGCTCAAGTATATCTGTATTGGCGTAAAACTGGAATTCACCGCGATGCAAATAGTAGCTTTTTTGCAGCAAATAAAGCTTAGGTTAACACACTACGACTGCAACCAAGTATCTGTTAATCATTGCCACCGCTCACCTAGGACCCTTCGCACAAGCAGCTCAGGGGTCTTTTATTTCCTCTTAAGTCATTATCACACGTGTGCTGCTTTTTTGATACAATGTAATATGTAGGTTGATGAACTATGTAGTGTTGTATGCTATGCTTTTAGAGATTGAAGTACAGATACGCTCAATAATGGCATCCCGGCATAACATGCTTCAGAGCGGATTCTGTATTCCATTTTTCAAGAACTGGATGACAAAAGCTAGGTCGAAGTTTTCTTAGACTACTTGTGTTCTTTAAAGCTCGATTTGCCTACGAACGTGCTTGCCTATGGCTTGTTCGGCACTGGACTTCCAGTATTAAGCAAGCGATCTAACTACATCAATGAATACGTACACGGCGGACAGAATGATCTATTTGATACGGCGGAAGATCTCTTTCAACAGCTTCATACCCTAGCAACAGAATATACAACGCACTACTAACTAAACGTACTTCTCATATCATTGGCAAATTTAGCACTCTGCAAGTAAGCGCTATGAAACTCCAAAGCGGTCTGTGCTTTGGCTTCAGCACAATCTAATTCATTGCTTCGGTGTCTTTTTGAAAGTGGATAAGTGTTCAACGGCACTCATAGTGGACCGTTTGTTTTATTTTTAGATTTGCTTTTTGATTCGACATTTTACTCCTTTCATTATTTTCGTTACTTTCGGGGCATGCTCAATTTGTATTCAGAGAAATGATTGCTTCAAGCATAGCCTAAGGCTTATCAAAAGAGTTCCTAAGTTTTCAGGATACTTTATGTTTTCCCGTAAATTGATCAAATCTTACTCGTCAGCTAAGAAAAGGCATGATTTGATTTGAGCAGATTGCTTACTATGGGGCGGATAACACAGCGGTAGTGATGTCCGTTATCACGAGCACGGTGCTAGTTCCACTCCGCTCCAGGCCAGCCAAGCTCCTCATTCCTCCAAGGTCGAGAAAATGGCACCGGACTTGTCTGGGAAAAAAAATCACTCTCTGTAATCCATTTGGGAATACTCCAATCCACCCATCTCTGGACTTTACGGAGAATCGACCTCGACCACCATTCTACGACATTCAAGGTAAAACGAAAATCCTCCAGCAGCAGCCCAAGCCACACTAAGAAACTTGGAAGACTTTCGTGGACGATGGATGCGAGGAAACGAATTGGATGTGAGAAGGGCTGGGATCCGCGCACTAGACGTGAAGACGGATCATATTTTTTAAAAAAATAGAGAAAAAGTTCCTTACTTATTCATCTACATGGTTATTTGCTGTTGCATGAATTTCAAAAATGATCTAAGTGGAAAACTCATGAAGAAACAGAGGGAAGGCAGTTTTCAAATCAAGACACATTAATCCTTGTTAAATTTTTTTTACATTCAGAAACTACAGTGAATGGAACACTTTGTACTCGACGATAAGCTTCTTCATGGGAGCAGAACTCAGTCAGCTGTCAGGACAGTCGGTTAGGACCCTTTTGGAGCCATACCTCGAAAGACACGAAAAAGTGATGAGGAAGAAAATTGTATTTACAACTATAGAGCTCCTGTCTATAGTTCCGTTCCTGGTGAAGAGTGCGCTATAATAAGAGTACGAGTATTCCTCTCCACCTCGTCACTTACCATATCTAGTGAATAACCTCTTCTACATCTACTTTCTTATAACTATATCTGATGCTAACACTGTATGATTGGATCATCGACTCGGATCAACACTACTCTGAGGGCGAAGGCGAAGAAACGTTAGCTGAATAAATGTTTCTGCGAACTTCGTGGGCGCATGTAGCGCAGTGGTTAGAGGCGTCTTGCCATACACGTTAAGGCTGATCTAGCTTACAGGCTAATCAAGTCTCTAATCTATCGAAGGTGGGAAAACTAGTACTAGGCTTGTCCTAGAGGATAGCAGCACTGGCTGGATACATCAGTAGGTTACCACGACTCATTGTATGGGGTAATATGCATTCAGTCAACTCTAATGATGGTTACTTGGTTACTTAGTTCAAAAGCATAACACATTCCCCAGAGATAAATTAACGCCAAGAGCTTGATCCTTTATCCTTGTTGCCGACCCAGTATTAGCTCAGTCATATAGAAGAATACCCCAGCAACGTTGTAGAATTCTGAGAATTTTACGGCAAAACAGGAGCGGATGACGCAATATTAGTGATGCAGTTCATCATGGACGTAGTTTTGGCTCAATCCCATACTCAGGCGAGCAAGGCTGTCGTTCCTTTGCAGTTGGAAAATTAGTACTAGTCTAGAAATAGTTCACTGCGCACAATCCAAGTGGGAAAACTCTAGTCCGGCTACATCAGGATTCCGGGTTGAACCGACTCAACTGGCACCGAACCACATTCAGAAGAAGACAGTAGTTCTCAGGGAGGAGTCGAACCACTACGTAGAATGTTGGAGGATCACCTGGATGATGGATGTGAAGAAACGAATGGAATGCGGCGTGTGCTCGAGGCCGCGCAGTAAAAGCGAAAAACGGGCGGTGTAAAAAAAAACAAGTAAATCAAAGAATCGATCAAAAGAGATTTGACGACCTCCCCCTACTAACACCCCCGACGACGACACTTAATCTCGAGTTTGTTACGGAGTGGACAAAGCATGAGTTTAAGCCTTCATGGATTTGCAGGCTTTTTGAAAAACCATTTTTCGATAACTGAAGGACACCGAGGGTTTCAAACATAAACAGGTTGTAGAAAACAAAAGTCTATCGTTTTAAGGGTATAAATAACAATTATGGTTCTATCTACCTATATCTTACTATTATCCACCATATAAGCACATTATTGACATTCTTCTGGTATTCTTAGGTGTGAGCCTGCGATGTACAGCGTGACGCCCATCCTTCCAACAGGGTCTACCATTTATTTTTGTATCAGGAGTTAACTTTTTCATGTTTCGGGAATTGTAACATCTACCAACATAGATGTATGCATATATATATATATATATATATAATGTATAAGTGTGGTTATATGGCTCCCCCAACGGTTCACCGCCTCATCGTAGTCGGGAGGTGTCCCAGGGTGTAAAGCTGCGATGTACAGCAGGGGACTCAACCTCCTTCCAGGGATTCCTAGGCTGAGAAGGAGTCCGGCGTTTCCATTAGGAAGTCCAGCTAGGAGCAGACTACTACCAAGATCCACCACCGACCTGATACCAAACTAGTCGCATGGTGGCAAATCTCATTTTGATGAACGAAGGCGGTGACTGCCTGTGGTGGTGACGACCTGGGGCAAATTTTGACTAGGCTGACCTCGAGATTCTAGGGAACCACGATAGCTAAACCAGCAAAATTCCGAAACAGTGGAGATTATGCTGGAATCCGCACAACCTGTGAAGACGGACGGCTGCTGTCAACACGGAACTGGCCAAGAGCAATAATAGAATCTCGTGGGAATCTTTATTATCTGAAGCGGATAGGTGAACGATAAAGCAAACATCATTGACACTTGTGAGAGAACCTTTCCCTAACGGGTGGTAAGGATCCAGCCATTTAATTGGTGAATGCAAGTCTCCCTTATGTTTGGTCCACAGTACAACGACAACAAAGAAATTTTTGTGAACCGTGGCCTCAAAACAAATCTGCGGAGATCGGCTGGTGCTGAGCAAGAGACTGCCTCGTGGTGTGTGGATCTATTGTTCTAACTAGGTTTCACTCAGCCTCTATGCAAGCTGATATTTAGTCGATCCTTAACTTGAGCGTGGTTTACTACTGTTGAGTTGTTCGTTTTTCCTCTCACTGGAGTCCCAAAACAACTTTTCTCCGAGCGGTGTCCGTGCCGTCACCAGAGACAGTCACTATGTTTGAGCCAGTGATGCTATCCTCCCAGGAAAGTCTAGTATCAATTTTTTTTGACCCCGGAGCTATGGAAGGCTTGATGAGCCATGACACTGGAGTCCCAAAACAACTTTTCTCCGAGCGGTGTCCATGCCGTCACCAGAGACAGTCACCAGTGTTTGCGAAATGAAGGTAGATTGACCACCGTATAATTACGTCGTTACTGGCACTGAGAGGATCCGTAGCATTTATTAACTCTCACATAGACTTTTGAGAGGAAATATTCAACTCCTTTCTCCTTAGAATCACTGGAGTCCCAAAACAACTTTTCTCCGAGCGGTGTCCGTGCCGTCACCAGAGACAGTCACCAGTGTTTGCGAAATGAAGGTAGATTGACCACCGTATAATTACGTCGTTACTGGCACTGAGAGGATCCGTAGCATTTATTAACTCTCACATAGACTTTTGAGAGGAAATATTCAACTCCTTTCTCCTTAGAAGTAACTGGTAAGGTATGCACGCCTACCGCAAAAACGTAAGCGCCTCACAGGTCTTCACTACACTGGATAATCCCTCTTCAAAGCGTATTTAAAGATTCATTTATACAACGTCATCTCATGAGACACTATGCATACCTGAACTCTGTTTTTTTACTGACTTCGGACATACTGTAGCACCATATTTTATAGTTAACCTATGGAAATGACTACCGAAGAAGTACAACGAATGGTTGCCTTCGACAGAAAAGCCAGCAAGTTTTTGTTCAACAATTATCTCGTGCTCCCAAATTTCAAAGAGTACCGGTTATGAATGTGTCGAATGTGTCTGACTAGGTAGATTGCGATCAGATTGACTTTTGCAAGCTCTGAGGAGGGCGAAATCAGCTGAAACGTCTGCTTAACTGTAATGAAGGGTAAAATAACACCTCGAGCTTACTCAACAACAATAGAAGGAATAATTCGATCAATGAGGTTAATAGAAAATTGGGCAAACGGCGTTATTTATACAGATTACGAAAATCTACAGACGTCGCCCAAACTACCAAATATATCAGCACTTCAAAGAATCATTAACACTTAAAAAATTACTAAAAGTGTGCTGAAATTAATGGCTGGCCGTAATGCCGTAATGGCTTAGCTGTGCGTTCTTTTTCCCAGTTTACCCAATAAATCAATTAGTTATCATTTTGCAAATTAAATAGTGCTCACAAACCCAGATCAAGATGTATATACTACTGGAAAATAGATGCAATAAAAAATTAAGCCTATTGAACTGTAGATTCGTCGAAGTTCCGCTTCTTTTCAAAGGCATTTCCATGGCGCGCATCTGGGACAGAATGCAGCATTCCGATCGAGTCCAACCAGCGAATCAACCTCAGAGTTCGAGAGTAATATAGCTGCCACCTGAGCATTTACAAAAAAAAATAAAGAAAAGTGTAAAATAAAGCAGTAGCCGTTACTACTTGGTGGCAGAATTCCATTTAAAAATGAATAAAGACCCACTTTGACTAGATTATCCCGAATTCGAGCTGGGTTAGCGGACTTGGGAATAATTCCCACACCAGAACACAAGGCGAATGCGTACAAAATCATCTATGAAAGATATATCCATAAAAATGTGACTCAGACAGTACTCTTGAGACACACAAAAAGTTAGGAAATAAGCACCTGTGGAGTGACATCATATTTCTTCGCCAGTTGCACTACATTAGGCTCGTTTAAGATTTCTTTGTTACCCCATAAGAGTGAAGAAAATGCCTAAAAAAAAGGATAAAGCTCTCGCCGTTGATCAATCCCTGAGGGATGCGCCATGCATTCGACTTCATTAAATATCGTTGGAGGTGATTGAATGCATATCTGGCCTTTACAATGACTCGCGGTGGCCTGCCGATGTATCGAGCCAGTGCTGCTATCCTCCCAGATAAGTCTAGTACCAATTTGCCGACCCCGGAGGGATGGAAGGCTTGGTGGGCCATGGGCGCATTTCACGTGCGCGCCGCAGTGGCTCCTCCAACCACTGCGCCACACGCGCCCCTAACAAAACGCCTACACCAGAAAACGATATCGTAAATACGGACTGCGACTAGAATCTTATTGATTGCGCCTTACTAGCTCATTTTACTCCTCGTATATATATATATA
>MQTX01000055.1:1143167-1182130 GCA_009735665.1 Angiostrongylus cantonensis
ATGCACATATATATGTAAATGTATGTACGTATACATTCATACATCAAGTATCAGAAACACAACCAACCATTTTGTTTTAACACATAGAAGGTCAATCCAAATTTTCTATACTGTCCTAATGAGCCGCAGTTGTGCACTTTTCTCACTCCATGCGAGTAGCAATGTCCTTATTTCCATTGAAATTTCGTAATTCGATTAATACAAAGTTACCGATATTTGCATTATAAGACAAATTGAAGTTCCATACTAAAGACGTGGTGAATTTTGCGTTCATCGAACGAGCGAAGTGGGCACAAATAAGGCGCACGAAGTTTTTCACTGAGGGAAACCCTTTCTACCTAGTGCTCAGCCCCAACACCGTAGGGTACATAGAGTAGCCGACGCTTCACCCATCGTTGAGCTGAAAGCAAAACCTTTGGATAGCCTCTCTATAGTATCCACCGAACGAAGCCCGTGTTCACTTGAGCCCAGTCCCGGCATCTAAAGGTACAAGACTTTGCCGGTGCCCACTCGACTGACTCGATGGTTAAGGATACAAAACTCATACAACTGACAACACGTACCTGCACGAAAATTCCATTCATAACACAGTACTTAACCAATGTTTGCCGAGTAAAATACGGATGAAATTCAATCTGATTTACCACAGGTGGATGCTGCAAATAATACCTCGAAAAATGCACAACATCAAAGCAAGTTTAGTTCTCAGTAGAATTTCAACCTTTGCGAAGCTGAGAAGCTCCACCAGATGATAGACTTCATAATTCGACACTCCAATTGATTTTATAACACCACGCTCTGAAAAACTAACTCATCAGCAACTGGATATTTGTCCATGACGATAAAAGTGTACGAAAACCTTTAAGCTCCTCCAGTTTCTTCCAGACCTCCTTCCTGCCTTCCCTATTGATTTCATAAGCGTGGTCAACACCTGTATAGCGATCCCTTGGAAAGTGAACCAGTACTAAATCGAGATACCTGAATTCTATCTTTTCGCAAAATGTACGTACACATTAATTGGTAGTCAAACTGCTCAATTTGACGAAAGCGTGTAAACCTCACGTTGTTCTCAGCTTCTCCAACGAACCTAAAACACTTTTCTCCGTCCAGTTCGCAGCATCTCCGTCTTTTGTTTGTACTTTTGTGGTTATAAAAACATCTTCTCGCTTTAATCCCAACTTCGGTAGACTCGACTAAAAAAAGCCACCTTGGAAACACAGAACAAAAAAACAGAGCATCACGATGGCCCTTCGATCCACTTCATTACTCGATACCTCCAATGCAGCTCCAAGTTCTGCTTCATTATTGTACAACTCGGCAGTATCGAAAAGCCGATAACCCGACTCTAAAGCAGCCTGGACAGCGGTGCCCACATTTCCCTGAGATAACAGAATTCTGTTCGAGAAAAAAAAAACGCAAATAAGCCAACAAGAAGAAAGGTCGAAGGGCTATGATAGCAATACTTACTTGACCAACAATTCTAGAAGTACCCAGACCAATCATTGGTATTCTATTCCCATCGTTGAGCAGCTTCGTGCCACCAAGCACTTCACCAGAATGTGGAGACATTCGCATAAACAAATTTCCTGAAGAGCAGAACTATTGCCTGTTCAAATCACTACTTGTATTTTTTCAACGTTACTTCTTTAAGATATCACAGCTTGGAAGATAAGGGAGCCCGAGAGTGTATACACAGGTTCTCATGTTTGTTTCAATAGAAAATAAATTGAGGACCATAGAACCAACTCGGAGTTTCGAGCCATGAGAAATAACACAATGAGCGCTCTGAGCAGCATTCATGGAAACCACTACTAAAAGAACGGTCATGACAGTCTGGAAAACGCGTTTAACGGAATTTTGAGAGAACCACAGTTAAAACTATTTATTGAAAGACCCGTACGGAAGCCAAGAATAAATGAAAAACGAAGTAGAACAAGAGCATAACAACATCAACATCGATGGCAAAGTAGTGGCTGGAATCAGTTTAGAGCGGGGCTATCTACGCTTTGACCACAGATGTTTCTTCACGCCACTTCGGAATTCTATACCATCGTCATGGCTCATTCTAATGTTACGTAATATGCAGGTCTTAAAAACGTATATCTGTGCCGGAAAAGGCTTAGGCCACCTTTTGTGTTACCGAAGTCCTGAGTCAAGTACTAACAAAAAGCACTTCACCAATGGAAAATTAATGATAACCTTGTAAAACAACGAGTAGAAATGTTGACTTATACACAAATAACAGCACAAATGCCATGAATGAATTGGTCTTCTCCTAGTGCTAACATGAGCGAAGCGGAATCGCAAATGCACTTAATACATATACTTATAACTTTAACACAAAGGCCAACTCAGGATACGTGGAGTGACAGATTCTGTGACGTAAAAAAAATGAAAAACGACGACATCAACATGACTAGGGGTGAGTTTTCATTAAATTACTGCGGAATCCAGAACGAAATGGATCCCAAATTATCTTCACCTATCATCAACCTGAAATAAAAACGAGTGCACAAATGGCCACAAAAAAGTGGTACCTGTAGAGAAAACAAGTAAGTGTTACCTTGACACTGCGGCCCCAGAGAGTTGAAAATGGCGTTAAAACTATGCGAAGACAAATGCTAACAACAATAACAAGCAAAGTCATTAGAAGTGAAACGAATCCGACCATCCACGGTTGGTCATCGAACACCGCTGCAACATAACCGGCCACTAATCTGCCACACTGAAAAATGCGTGCTAAAAAATGAAACCTATTTTCCAATCTGTCTTCACGGATTCTGTTCTGGTCTCACACTCCCTCTGCTCACAGTATAGTAACAAAACACAAATGCGTGTGGATGACTCTATATCTTCATTCGTACCTACTTTATTCTATACTATCTTGTCGTAGCGAATAGCGCAGCAGGTAGAGATGCTACGTTATACTACATGCAACATGGTCAATGGTGGTTCGAACATTCTACGGGCCAGCTAAACTCCCCATTCTTCTGAAGTCTGGAAATTGATAGCAGACCTGATTGGAAAAAACCTCTCTTCTGACTACTTGGGGGACGGAGGCTGTGCTTGAGACCACGGAGCGCACTACAAAAGCTGATACTCCAGTGAGGATCTAGTCTATCAGCACCCAACAAAATTCACTCGGAAGTCCAAAATCCCTGGCATCACTTGATGCTACGCGTATAGACGAAAGCCTTAATGGATCACAGAAGCGAGAAAATATCATTGAAATAATAGGAGAAAACCATTGATTTTGTGACCTTTGAGGACTAAAGCATCTCAGGCACTGCTAAGAGCAAAAGAAGCCAAAGAATGGAGAAATCCAATACACTTACCAGACGAGATAGAATCACTATTGTCTTTTCGACAAGATGGGCCATAACGTAAACGGGATTCAATCGCCATATCGGACCAAACCAATTTATATTCCCTCTATCAGAAGACGTATAGAAAAAAGTGTTCCACACTGGACACGAACCTGACATTGAAGGTTTAGAGAGAGAGGAATTCGCAGTACTGTGCCAAAGTAACGCACGCGAAGTTGCCATGAATGCAGAAGAAAAAGAGCAAAACAGACCTGAATGCTCAAAGGAATCAATGTTCATGTAGAGGTGAAGAAGTTCGAACAATAACGAGCTGAAAAGGACCGATAGAACACTTCCTTTTGAGCATGTTAGATTTGAAAAAGGCTTCCATTTACCTTGACAGCAAAAGCGAAACACAAACAGCAACAGGTTGGCCGTGCTGAGGATATCGTTTTAGCACCAGGACAACAATAAGGCGAAAAATGACCGTTAAGAAATAGAACCAGACGGTCAGGAATACGAAAATCTGCAGGAAATTGAAGACGAACAGACATATGAAGAAAAGTGACATTGTAAGCACAATTGCAAGATGTTCAGCTTGCAAGTTACCAGTCAGATAGTTTGAGCACTTAGTTATTTGAACCACACATTCACAAAACCCATAAGTGTGAATCACATGCCTACATTGGCCACAGCTTAAAACCATCCAGTGTTCCCGCGTAATTTATTGTGCTTGGAGTGTGCTTACAGAGACCACATGCTATCTGAACTATAGTGACGGCATCTTACTATCGCCTTACTATCGCGATGTTGTTACCGATTATATCCTCGGGGACACTGCTAGTGAGTGATGGCTCGGTGAGCTTTGGGCGCGGTGATCGATCCTATGCGTATTGCATGGCGCCTCCGACCACTGCGCTACACGCGCCCTGTCGAAACAGCCAAATTAATGTTGGTAACAGCCTCGTGTTAGCTTGTCAATGACACAGAGTACTAAGTATCAGTCTCGAAATCTGGATAGTTTCACGCTAGAAGTGTTTTGATGACACAATATGGTTTTGAACGACAGCAAGCGCCCTCAGTGCGTGCGTTTCTGATCATTCGTCCAAATTTTCTCTGTAATCGGCTGCCCATCCGCTCGATGACAAGCCACTGTAAACGAAGCGTTAGACAGCATTGGAACGAATGCAGTGACTCCATGTCGGCCACCGACTGCGTCTGGCTTATATGGGGCTCTAGCTGATTGTTATATTTGCTCAACAAAAATGCAGCTTATCCGTTGACCGGTTACCACGTGCACAGTGAAAATGCTCAAACATGGCGACATCATATCGCCAAAACTGCTTACTACATCATTTGAATGGACAGTAATGAAGTCAGTGGATTGGGACGAGAGTGGTGCGCGCACAGATGAATTGATTCCTGTCAAGTCTTCGACTTCATCTTTTCGATACCAGTAAGTCAAATGTACTAAGTTCTGAGTACAGATCCCTTCTGTCAGTTGACTGAAGAAATATAGCAATACCTCATTGTATAGTTGCTTCATCCAATATTAAAGAGGAAACCAAAAAAAGAATAAAGCTCTCGGTGTTGATCAATCCCTGAGGGATGGGCCATGCATTCGACTTCATTAAGCATCGTTTGGATGTGGTTGAATGCATATCTGGCCTCTATATTAGCTCGCGGTGGCCTAACGATGTATCGAGCCAATGCTGCTATCCTCCCAGACATGGTACCAATTTATCAACTTCGGTGGGATGAAAGGCTTGGTGAACCACGGGCGCCGGGACCGATCTCGGGTGTGTGCGTGTGTTTGTGTTGCAGGGCTCCTCCGACCACTGCGCCACACGCGCTCTTTAAATAGAGAATAAGAAGATTTTTTACGCAAATTGTTCTCTCCATTGATGGCGCAAGAGGATCATTTTCTATCGGAGACTTTTTTCTTTCAAAATTCTCAAGTAGCATTGCATATACTATATTTTGCTAGTATGCACACGTTTGTCGAACAAAAAAACGACAACATCTCTCCAGCATAGGTGTTAAAACTTAGAAGAATAAGTTAGAGTCTGCTGAAAGTGATACGGCCCATTGGGCTTACGGTCAACTATGAATGTTCTTTTCTAGTTAACTTATTAGTTTTCTCGGTTATCGTATTGGACAATAAAACATTGGTCCAAACTCATATCTACTGCCTATTCTTTTTTCATGACAAAGTACGATGTGATGTGCAACCTCAGGGATGCTGAGATATGAGCAAAACTAGTACTCAGTTGGGCTTCGAACCTGCAGCTTCCCATACTGAGGGTTCATGCTTTATCCACCCCAGAAACCGAGCCCCTTGCCTTGTCTACCTCCCGAGCATGTTTTTTTTTTACCCTCTCCGCTTTATCACCAGTCACCCATCAGGAAGAGTGATCTGGGGTACACAAACCAGTATGGAAACCAGTGAAACGGAGGCTGTTGTCGAAATCACAATGTCTTAACTCCTATTAGCTGTGCATTCTTTTTTTTTTGACTTCAGCTTAACTCGGTTAAATACCGATTTGTGCTCCACAAATCGTTCTTGTCCATGAGTAATTGTTGATTAGGATAAAAAATTGGTTGAGAGAGAAGTAAGTAAAGGACCTCGGTTGGTGCAGTAGGTAACACGTGCGTCCTTTTAAAGAGTAATAACGGGATGCCAATTTGGACAGGCGTTCCGAATTTTGGAAATATCTCAGTATCGTTATCTTAAAAACCGTAAGTGGTTTGAGGAGCACACATAAACATCTCACCCACTTATGTCGAAGCTGCAGTAGAATTACATTGTCTTGAATCTTATTGACTGCCCATTCAATGCCCCAGAGCATTATCGTTAAACGGGTGATTGCAGCGTTAGAGTGAAAACATGGCTGAGAGAAAGCTAAGGCAAGAGCATCGGTTGGTGTGGTGAATAGCACGTGAGCACCCTGTACGCCTATTTGGGATGGAATGAACCATTGTGGTGGAGTCTATTCAACGAGTCAATCTATGAGTTCGAAAGCTCACTTCTGCGCGTTTTCATTGGCCATACTCGCCGGGCCGCACACTCTCTTCAACAGCAATGGTTTCTCGTAGCAAAATGAGAAAATAAGTGGGAAATTACTATGAAGACACTCTCCCATGATAACGCCCTCCATAATCTCCGCGTTGGATAAGCTATCGGTTGATTACAAGCATACGAAATTCTTCTATGCAGCAAAATAAATAACCGGGAAGGAAATAACACCTACAGGTGTTGTGCCGCCTATCACCGTAAAGTCAGTATGACATATTTAGCTGTCATTCTTCGCGAAAGCATTAAGAAGACGTCCTGCATTGAACGACGCCCCAATACCCTCCGCCTTGGATAGGGTATCGATTGATTGCCAGAATAGGAAGAAACTTCTGTATACCAAAATGTACCACCGGAAAGAAAATGATACCTACAGATGTCCTACCGGGTTCTTCTGCAAACTCACTATGACACACATAGGTGTCATTCCTCAAGACACCGGATGACCTTTACCAGGCAATTATTAAAGAAGAACTGGATACCCCTAATGGAGTGCTTTTTCCACTTTATGACGAGGATACTAGCTTGGCATACCTTTGTGGAAATGGTGACTGTGCGATTCGCTAGTATGAATCGAATTAGGAAGACCCATTTATGCATTAAATTAACACCTAGAGCTCCAGAGAACCAGAAAGGGCTATGGGGTTTTGATGCAAAAGAGAAGGGAATTGGGACGAAAATGAGATAAACAGAATATACAAGCTACAACAGCAGGTGCCATTCGGCGCGAAAACGTTAATAAGGATGTTAAAAGGATGAAGCTTTCGGCGTTGGTCATTCCCTGATGGGTGCACCACGCATTTCGACTTCACTAAGCATCGTTTAGAGGTGATTTAATGCCTATCTCGTCTTTGCAACGATTCGCGATGGTTTAGCAATGTTTGAGCCAGTGATGCTATCCTCCCAGGAAAGTTTAGTATCAATTTTTTTTGACCCCGGAGCTATGGAAGGCTTGATGAGCCATGGGGGTGGGGGTCGATCCCACGTGTGTGTTGCAGGGCGCCTCCGACTACTGCGCCACACGCACCTTTTAGGATAAAGATGTTAACAATCAATAGTAGTAGTAGTAACAATGACTACATAATAATGGTAAAGCGTAAAATTATTGCTGGCACTACTGTTTATTTTATATTTGTTGTTAGCGGTGGAATGTGCATGAACTTGGAAAAGATTCTTGAATGCGTCACATCAAGAACTACAGCGCAGTTGTTTACGATATGTAAAACCATCTGCATAATAACTCCATGAAAAGGCCGTGGTGGAGGACGTCAGAATGCTCACAGCCGCTGGTCGCTGCCTTTCTCTAAATGAAGCCTTACGGCAATACCCAGGATACCAAAGGATGCCAAAAACAAATTCCTGGGTTATTATAGCAAAGCATGAATAACAAAGTAGCAGAACATTTAAAAAAAAGTAGCTACAGTGGGTTTCGAAAAGATTACAAAGAACTTGAATGAAAAATGTTGAGAGAAGAAGCTACTAAAATGTCTCCGGGAACTTTTCAAACATCCCTATAATTCAGAACAAGGAAATGATGCCCAAAAATAAAAAATAGTGAATTGACTCCTTTCTTTGAACTGAATGCATTTCCACTGCGTTTCCAACACAAAAACTATTTACGAAATGTAGCCGCTTATGGAAAACATTCTATAGCAATCTTCCT
Organism: Angiostrongylus cantonensis; assembly: GCA_009735665.1. Lineage (NCBI taxonomy): Eukaryota > Metazoa > Nematoda > Chromadorea > Rhabditida > Metastrongylidae > Angiostrongylus > Angiostrongylus cantonensis. The sequence goes on from MQTX01000055.1 coordinate 1,151,209, forward strand.
CCTTGCCATTTCACGTTTCGTACTCCAAAATCCCCGCTCTAGTAGGTCGCCTGGCGTTTTACACTCTGAAGTTCCAGTTGCGACGGAAAGCATGAAGAGTGGCACGATTGCAGGATCCGATAATGTTACTGCCGATTTTCTTAGAAATGGTTGCCACAAATTACGTGTGCTTCTTGTAACTCATATGGTAACTTAGGATCAGAATGAAAAAGCTCTATATATTTGCTGCGGTTTACATAACAGTCAGCTGTTGTTTGCATATGGGACAGGTTCACTTCTAGTTCGACGAGCACGGATAAGATTGCTTTCGATTCGACACTATCAAATGCTTCCTCATAGTCCAGAAAGGTTAGAGCAAAGAACAGATGGTGGTACCTACAGATTTGTACAACCTTTTATACGGTTTGGATGTCGTTTATACAAATACCTGTCTGAATCTTTTTGTAGGCTGATTGTGCGTCAAAGATGGTCTGCAATATGTACAAACAGAAATCAACGTGAACAGCTTGTAGAGCACACTCAACGAGTAGATTGGAAGAACGAGGTGCAATGAATTTTTCGGCTCTATCGCTTCTTGGCTCTAAGTGAAACTTGAGATGCTTTATTCCTCAAAATTCACAAAATGAATGATTTTTTTTCATTATTTTAATGACACTTTCTCACCTCCATGATCCCTTAAGGCTTTTGCCTCTATACGTGGGTTTGAATACGCTTGGGAATTTGGACTTCCGAGTGAATTTTTTTGGGTGCTGATTGACTAGATCCTCACTGGAGTATCAGCTTTTGTAGTGCGCTCCGTGGTCTTGAGCACAACTTCCGCCCCCCAAGTAGTCCGAAGAGAGGTTTTTTCCAATCAGGTCTGCTATCAGTTTCCAGACTTCAGAAGAATGAGGAGTTTAGCTGGCCCGTAAGATGTACGAACCACCACTGACCATGTTGCATGTAGTATAACGTAGCATCTCTACCTGCTGCGCTATTCGCTACGCCGAGTTAGAATAGAATAAAGTAGGTACGAATGAAGTCACGAATATAGAGTCATCCACACGCATTTGTGTTCTGTTACTATACTGTGAGCAGAGGGAGTGTGAGACCAGAACAGAATCCGTGAAGACAGATGGGAAAATAGGTTTCATTTTTTAGCACGCATTTTTCAGTGTGGCAGATTAGTGGCCGGTTATGTAGCAGCGGTGTTCAATGACCGACCATGGATGGTCGGATTCGTTTTACTTCTAATGACTTTCCTTGTTATTGTTGTTAGCATTTGTCTTCGCATACTTTTAACGCCATTTTCAACTCTCTGGGGCCGCAATATCAAGGTAACACTTACTTGTTTTCTCTATTTTTTTACCATCTCTAAACTAATTGGTGTCTGAAATGGCGGCATTACCCTGTTAAACTTTTTATTGAAGTCATTAACGAAAACCCTCGAGTTAATCAAAGGGGCATGTGCAGGTACCATTTTATAACGAATTGCTAACTGCGTGCTACTTCTTCGCGGAACACCAGTGATATAGTGCCTAAGAAACCTAACAATCCAGCAAATATGACATGACCATACTTTTTTTTTCCTCTTTTCCAACAGACCCGTCTCTTGCATCCACTGTGCGGATTCCGACAATTCTCGCATTCAAGTCGTTCACTCGCACCAATCATCCATGAAGGTCCTCCAACTTTTTACGTATTACTTCCGCTGCTGCCTTTCGATTTTCATTTCATGATGAATGTCGCTGAATAGTAGTCTAGTTGGCGCTAAAGGCCTGATATAGCATGGCTAGAGCGTCTTCATTTGGATTGCAAAGAGTGAACAGTTTTCCAGAGAAATCCGGCACCAATTACCCGACCCCGAAAGGATGAGAGGCTTGGTGAGCCCAGATCAGGGTCGAACTGGTGCTGTGGTTGTCATGATATCTGGATCACTAGCCCTATTCTACCCGCCCCTTCCTCACTTCGCATGCATTGGTTTGAAATCTATTTCATGGAAACCCTTGATGGGAAGAAAATGAAGGCTCCTTTAGACATGAAGACCTCACCATGCACACCATACTTGTATTTAGAGCGTCCCTGCGAATACAGAGTGTCATTAAGGAAATTATGAAGAGGAGAGAGTGCAGCATGGGTCACCTTCAGAAATGTTAACTAAGTCATTAGTCAACAAAAGAAGGAAAGACTTCCTCTTTATTTATTTATTTTTTTGCTTGGCGATCATCCACCACGTGCTTTGCTAAATAGCTTTATGCCTTATCAGCGCTGGACATTTTAAGCATCACCGACAGTAAGCATCAATAATTATATCACCATTGCCACTTGATTGTTAAAAGAGCAAGAAAACCATAAGATTGAAGACACCTCATATGCATTTTGTTTTGATTCTGTATTTAGTTGCATTTAAGCAACTACGTCTAAGGTCTTTATTGAACTTTCGAACTATAAGGTAAGAGCTAAAGGTTAAAGCTCTCGGCGTTGATCAATCCTTGAGGAATGCGCCTTATATTTATAATTCAAAAGCATATCGTAGTTCGGCCGTGAAGCAAAAATGCAGAGTTTTACTGCAGTAGATGTCGAACGAAACCATAGTTGACATTTGTTTGCATTGTTAAGCTTACACACGAATAATAGAGATGTTTATTCGGCAAACGTTTGGACGTCTTCGTCTTCATCAGAGCCGACGATCCTTGTGGATCGTCCACGACAGTTGTTCCTCTTTTCGATGTGTCTTCATCACGCATTGAACCGGATCTTCCTCAGTTGAGCATCACCGGGTGCGTATGGCTCATGACTAAAAAACCACATCGCACCAAGAAGACGAACAAATGTGGACCATTGACTCGGATCCTAGGCTCTGATGAAGACGTGGACGTGGAAACGTTAGCCGAATAAAGATTGTTTGCCAACTTCATGTAAGCACAGCACATGTTGATTGATCGAACCGAGGTTTAAGGAAGGCTGGCTTCCGAAAAAGAATATCATTTGTTATTTGTTCGTCTTCGTCATCGCTGCAGAGCAACCTTTCAGTTGTGGTGTTTACTACTCGATTTGAATATGGACAAAAATAACAAGTTCACAACTAGAGAAGTCCAAAGTACACCGGAAAGCTTTCATTAGCACGAATCAATTTCACGATGATTCAGTACGTTCCACGCTCTCAACTTAGAAATCGAGCTACGAGGTAACACGGCGAGTTCATGGTCTTCCAAATTAAAAACAACTTGTTTTCGTTGATCGTTGAAAAGGAGGCGAACTAACGCCCTTCCTTTCTGGTCGACGGCATCACTAACCACCCCTCTACTACCTCCCCAACCTCGTGCTTTTTTTTAGCAAAGCCCATAAAGATGATGCAATCGGTCCGTCTTGAGAGCGGGTCCATATCTGACCCATGTAGGAATTGTTGTTAATGTTTTCTTTAACGTCACATCTATCATGTTCCGCCACCAATCTGTTTCAATAGCCGGAAGCCTTGAAATCACCTGATTTACCTCATTGAATATTAAAAATATGTAAGCACCTTCAAGAGTGCTTCCGAATAGTAAGGATAATACATGCTTAATTGGCTTATACACTGGCTTCAAAGAATGTACTGATGAATCAAGTCAGATTTCTATCCTCTCAGATGGGTTTCGTGTCGGATTGGCGATGTAGATGGATGGGGGTTTGATTACTAACTAGCGCAGACTCTTACCAAAACCACATTTCTATCGAACCAAATCTGTAATCATTGCGCTATGCGCGCCCATTACGTTTCACATTTATTACTTTTAATCTGAAAATGAGATCTGTGCGAGTAACTCAACTAAAACTCAATTTTGCCTCTTAAAGTTCTAGAAATTTTCGAGAATGCTTGGTGTTGCGCCAAATCCACTTAAAAGCCCTGTATCCATGTTCACCCTGGAATTTGTTGAACAACTAGAATGTAGCCGCAAGCTGAAAAATTTTGTCCAGCTCAACAAAGTGTTTCGTAACCCTCATGAGAAAATTGTGAGTTCTACGTTGGGTTTTATGAGGAGATTTGCGATAATTGTAGCATTGCAGGTACAAATTAATGGTATACGACAGGTGTTTGATCTCAATAGCCTACTACATATCAAATCATGTAAAACTACTAGAAATCTCAACACATTTTCAAATCGTTGAGCTTACATGAGCCTGATGAACATTTTATTTCGGCTAACGTTCTGACGTTTTAATAAAAAAAAATTAGAAATTAAATTAAATTTGAAAAAGACGTCAAAACGTTGGCCGAGATAAATCTGTTTATCGACCTCGTGTAAGCTCAACAATTTGAAAACAACCATAATGTTGCTGAGATGTTTGCAAAACCCCGGCCCTCAGGTGTCTGCGGTGTGGGACGGGTATTATTCTTTCCGGGGCTAACGCGTTCACCACCACATAGTGTGTCTCCTTCGCTTCGTCTGCCTCCCTTGAATTTGAAAACATGTCGATTATTTTGCTGCCGACGTCAAGTGATGATCGGATTGGAATTTATGACAAATTTTGGCGTAATCTATGTTCTCATTTTTCACTTGCATGTGAGCCTAATAAACTCATGGTTTAAAAAAAAACTCACAGGAAAGCTGTTTTTTGACGATCGACGATAATTTCTCCATTGATGGAGCATTGGAGAAGTTGAGTCCTTCACGAATTCATTCATTCATAGTTCACGCAGAACAAAATTCTCTTGAAATTCGAACACTGGTGGAGATGAGCTGAACGTGTTTGGTCCAACAACCCAAACGATCTGACAGACTATCCACTAGTTCACCAAAATTTGTTCTAACGGGGGTCTGAAACCGACAACTTGTTGTCATCAATATAGATGCAAAATAGCAACCATGGAATATAATCAAATTCGCAACAGCGCCTTCAGATTTTGTTTGTGAATTAACAACGTAAGCTCTATCTCACCTGCTTCCTTGTTTAACACAGTGCCGATGTAGATCATACGTAACTCATATCGTGTTACTTTAAGCGATAAGAGTCCAACGCAAGTAATTCCTTCGATTCTTAGTTCCTCTGCGATTACTATAAAACCTACATTCCTGAACGCTTGGATGAGCCGTTTTTACAAGTCTTGCCAACTTCTGCACTTCTATTCGCTTCGTCTCCTTGAGACTACCATCCAAACAGTTGATCGGTTTCACTTGCGGTGTCGCTGTAGCGTCCTGAACTATTTTCTTCTATTCCCAGCAACATATGGGATACTGATCTTCTGCAATTTTCTCCAAAATTTTGAGATGGCCACTTCAAAGAGTTCCAAAGTTTCCACCACGCTAAGACGCTGACCACTGGAGGGTAGTTTTCTCTCCTTCAACTCTAATTCTGTTCTGTCCTTAGACTCCAACGACAACAGTTTCTGTGGCAATGGAATGTCTTGCAATGAGTTCGCAGGCGAAGACGACGGCACAAGCCGAAGTCCCTTCTGTGAAAAATTTCGCAAACTGTTAATATTCGTGACCTTCTTCCTGTTGCTGTTAATCACCATCCGAGGCGACAAAATTCGTATTTTTTCTCACTGACCAAGAGATTAGTTGTTCGAGTAGTAGGAAACTGATGACTCAGTGTAGTGATACCGTCCATCACGAGTACAGTGCTGGCTCGATTCCGTTCATTCCTCACCAAACCTATCTCTCCGGGATAATTGGTGCCAGATTTGTCTGGGCCTGCCTCTATCCCCTAGTCATCGTAGGAATGTCCTAGTACAGTAAACCTAGGATTCTAGGAGAATAGACTTAACCAGCATCCAACAACATTCTTTACGAGGACAAAAATCCTTAAGCAGTATCATAACCCACACGAAAATGGTTGGAAGTCCTTCGCGCGGCTGATGGGTAGGAGAACACGATCCGAAAGCAAGAAGTGCTGGAATACACACTTTAGATGTGCAGAGGTGAAATGTAGAAAATGGTTCTTCTTTCGTTTCCATTCACCACCGTATTTTACGATCGTCACATCGAGTGGAAGGATGCAAAATTAGAGAATAAGCAAGTTCAAGAAGTTAATCACAAATTCAAACTTAAGTGAGTTATGTCGCAACATTAAACATATGTTTAATTTACTCTCATGTTCACTGCCAACTATGTATAAGCCATTAAATAGGACAACAAAGACATGTTGCTAAATTAAGGTTCAAATCGTATAACTTCTTTCTCATTGCCTCCATAGGTCACTACGACGTCTCCTCCAGGAAGAAAACATGTATTTTGAATTCAGTCTGGCCATTAGACTTGAAGTATACCGTAAAACTACCATAATTCACCTTCTATTACAATTTTATTCAAAAGAACATATAACGCTAATAGATTGACAACGCCTACAAACAGTTTACCGCCTCATCGTGACTGAGAAGTGTTCCTGGGTGTCGGGCTGCGATGCACAACGAGGGGATTCATACCACGGCAGGATCTCCCAAGCTGAGAAGGAGTTCGGCGTTTCCATCAGGAAGCCTAGCTAAGACCCAACCATTACCAGGATCCACCACCGTCCTAGTATCAAAGTCGCATGGTGACATCTCCCTGTGGTCCACAAGGGCTGCGACTGCCTCTGGTGGTGAAGACCTGTTGCAGACTTTGGCCAGGGTGACCTCAGGATTCCAAGGAGCCATAATAGCTTAACCAATAAATCTCCGAAAGATTGGGATTATGCTCACGCTCGCATAATCAGTGAGGACGGGCCATTCAAGTATCAAGTATCATGATTGACAACGTCTTGAGGAGTCTACTTCATAATTAAACGAATTTCGTGGTGCAATTAATTTACAACTTAACAAATTCTTATGTACGTTAACAACACAGCAATTTTCTTCTCCTCTACATTTCTTGTGAGGTCGTTGTGTTCAGCACAAAAACAAAGTCTTTTCTTCAAGAAGATTCACCCAGTAGCAATTTTTATTCAAGGTCGGCCTTTCCTTCGTTACTATAATTAAAATCGAAGTCCTCATAAGCTGCGACTTCTTACACACTGTTGTCGACGGTGGTAAACAGATTTACTTCGTAACAGTCCTTATCACTGACTTCGTTTTTAGTGCTGGTTCGGCTCAGGTTACAAGTTACTGGCCTCATTTCTATTTCCTAAAATCTTTTCTTCTCTCTCTCTCTCTCTCTCTCTTAACCGATTTCCTAAGCAATGGATGAAATAGGTAGACCCCGCAAAGAAGCTGAAGTGCTCCACATTCTCAAGAATCATTGCCGATATTGTAGCGTATGACGTCTAGATGTGAGGACAACTGCTAGGAGTGCGCTGCGTGCACTCGGTTTCTCTGCTCTGCATTTCACACTTTTATTCGCTTCGCTTCATCTCTTATTGGTTTCTTCTATATATCTGATCCTTTTGTTATATACAGAACATCTTCAGGGTGATGGTTAGATGTACCACGCATCAAATACGCGATCTTTGGTGCGATCACATGCCTTGCGCAAACCACGGCCCCCATTTGTAGGGTAAGGTGTCGGCAAATTGGCATCAAACTTGGCTAGCAGGATAAAAACGACTGACTTGATAGACAATTAGACCACTACAGGACAATGCATCCAATCTCTACGACGCTATGAATAGAGTTGGGTGCATGACACCCGTCCGTGGGTGTGATCAACTCCGACCACCTAGCTATTCATTTATCCTCCTATTTCATTAACTTTGCTGATTCTTGAATGGCTGAAGGGCAGAACAGTCGCAATTTATCAGCTACCGAGAGCGAAATGTTTTCAAACGGTTTATTGACTAAGTAGTGGGCGGGAATTTCTAATTCCAGTAATTATTCGATGAATTCTGTGAGTGGCTGGAAGTTAACGTTGCCGTCCACAATCTTTTCTTCATTTTCTTTAAATAGCTTACGTTGTTTATTGATCTCTGTAAGTACAGCCCACGGTATGTGCTTTATAAATAGTGGCAATTCATTTTGATTGGCTCACCATAATAGCAATAGTTCGCCTTCTCGCGGCTCTGTTATATCGTCTATTTGACTACGTTCATCGCTTTAAGAAACGTTTCTGCTTTAGAGGTATCTCTTGAAAAGATAACGATGATATCTTATAAGAATGTCCGGTAGGAATTTATCATGTGTTGATATGCTTCTTTTCGCTCTTGCTATTTAGTCACCCCATAATGCTATAAAGCACCATCTCCGCACTGGCTGCGCTCCGAATACGGATTAAAGAGCACATTCCTTTTTATAAAATCCTCCTCGCTCCATTATTTACAGTTCGTTCAGGATCTATGATCATGATAATGAATTACTCTCCGTGAAGAGTTCGTACCGTAAGGTTAAAAATCGGACTTTACCTACAAAGATTCCTTCGGCTAGTATTTCATTGCAAGACAACTTTTCCTTAAGTTCCGCCTTTGCTTTGGGATGTTACCCTTCTGAAGCAGTTTTGGCACTCCTAGGCTACTTTTTCCACTCACTATATTGAGTTTTGGCGTCAAATTAATATGATATAAAAATTCAAACAGAATGCCACCAATGACAGCTCCATATCTTCGTAGGAGATGATGACAATTACTTCTAAAGATGAATCGTTGAGAAAGTGCAGGCGGGAAGTGGGTTATGAGTTGGAAATCCATGGAGATAAGTAAACGGTTTAACGCTTCACTTATTTATAAAAGGATGTCCTATTTTCATCCTGACAAAAAAGGTTTCCAATTCGATTGCGCTCTTAACGTTCAATGATTTTACGTCATTCTTCAAATAACATAAATGTTAAAGCGGTTTATGCTAACATCCTGTTAACAACTAGGAGCCGTCGTGACTTTATCTCCTGTCACATGGCCAAAAAATAACTTCTTCCAACTTTAGAACAACATACCTCAGCCTAAAGTAAGCTTTTCTAAATTAAGCAAAACCTCTTAAAATCTACAAACTCTTCTTCATAGGAAAAGAGCTCCTTGAATTTACCACGAGAAAATTTTGGTTTCCTGGGTCGATTACATCTTTTCTTGTCGTTATTCGTATTTTGAAAGGGAACGAAATTGGACAAGCCATCTTTCATCCAGCTTAGCACGGTGATGTTCACAAATGGCGTTACTGATGTTTCTACCTATATAATGAAGTATGGAGCGAAATTCCTACGAATTTTACCTAAGACTGCAAAAAAGTGATGTTAAGTCCGAATGAAGATACTCATCTTCCAATTTAAGGCGATGCCATTCTCCAAGCGATAGAGATGCTACGAAGTTTTTTTAGGATCATAGAACTAAAATATTTGATTGATTAAGCTGCAATGACTGCATTTTTTTGGCAACGATGCGAAGATCTATCAAATTCACTAAGGGTAGTATTACTTTCCCGCGCTATATTATCCACTGAGTTGCGCACTCGTGGAGATCCCTGGATGCATTAAAGCGTTCTGCTATTGTGTATTTATGTTTAAAAGAGCTTCTTTCTGTGAAAATTACAAAGCAGGTGTAAAAAATTCGTGGGTATACCAGAAAAAAGTGTTTCTGATACGACACTTATGATGTAAATGTGTTATTCAATCCATCGCTTTTACCACCTGCCAAGAATTTTATTAGCAATAAATTAACTCGAACCGACACCTGCTGAATCGACCTCCATTCGTCCATGCCACACTTCAGAGCGGCCCGTTGAATTTTACTAATTCGAATCACAAGAATCTTGTGCTTCCCTGAGAATGAGGAAATGCATTCTTCGTTTCTGTTATTCCGAAATGACATATATCTGTGCTATGTAGACTTGCTCAATCATGGGTGCTTCGCTCTACTCGCTTATGTGCAGATTTTATTACACAAATGAAGTCTGTGAGTGGTAAATAAATAAGTGTTGGCTCAGATACAAATGATCCCTGTACTCTGTAAAGTAGCACCAGCAGTCCAATGCAAAGGCACGGTAAGCTACGTGCAGGTATCAAAGACCAAACACACTTAAACACGACAGTATTGCGTAAGAGAAGAATGGGGAAGTTCCCAGGTTCGACTTTCTATTAACCTCGGCATTGGAATATGAATGCGTAGTTTTCTTGTTCAGCAATCGCGAGGTAGTCATACAGCATACATTTACTTCCATAGAAAAACACAAAATGACTGCAGTCATCAACCATACACGACTATAATCAGCTGTTTTAACCTTCCTCATTGGAAGTCATGTAAAAAAGCGGCTCTGAAGAAGGTCATACTGCCGAAACGCCAGCTACTGTTGTGTTGTATTGCATTGTGTTTTTCTATGGAAGTAAATGTATGCTGTCTAACAACCTCGCGATTGCTGAACAAGAAAATTACGCATTCATATTCCAATGGGGAAGTTATCAGAACTTCACAGCCTCTACGGATTGCCTAAATTTGGAAGAACAAAAGTGACGAGCTATACTTACAATGCATGCCGACTTGCCCCTGACTCCTCCATTGAGGATCTGAAGGTTCAGACTGGATAAATAGGATACAACGTTATCAGATTAACTAAGAAAGACGCCACATGAGAGGAGCCGACTGCGTTGGGGACTCCAAAACGGAGGTTTGGTCATCGATTCCCTTTGAACAACTGAAGTTTTTAACGTTCCAAATCGTGCTTACGGTGACGGATTTAATGCAATAGACTAAATCACACGACAAAGAATCACACTTAAGTATTCAGGGAATTACAACCATCTTCGTCAAAGTCTTGCAAAACTGGAATGGAATAAAGTGGTAGTTAAAATCATTGGTCCGTATGTACACAATCTTCGTTTTACTGATGATATACTCTTATAAAATCTACCATCAGCCAGTTTGAGTAAATAGTTTCATATTTTGACAACACCAGTGGAGAGATTGGTTTATTTCTGATTGTTGTAGAGTCAAACATCTCAACATATCAAAATACTTCGACTATGGCACACGACCAAGTAGTAAACATAATGGACATGATGGACGGCATTGGCTCCAGAGCTGCGTAGCGAAAACGAGGGCTTAGGGAATCATCCGAGGGTATCGATGATGTAGTGTGCCCATTCTTTTAATTGTTTGACTATTCCTACATGAATGAATATGTCAGAATCTTGATCGCTACGTAAGCAAAATGGAAGGTCATCGTCCATTGCTATCGAAGGCGCAGCACAGAGGACGATTCTGAATGTTTCCCATTGTATAACACAAGTGAGAGAGAGAGACAGAGAGAGAAAAGGAGAATCTGAAGTTCCGACCTTTGCCAACGACCAACGATAGAAGACACCAAGTTATGTGGCATGTGACCTGCGATGCAGGTAATGTAGACGACAGAGGTGGTACGAGTGGTACAAATGATCCTATTCCTTAGTGTATATTAATAATCAATCATATCTTAGAAATCTCTTAAAAGGTTCGCAAACCACTCGCTTTCACTTGCTCAACTCTGGAGCTAAGTCGTTCACCTTGCTGATTCCACGACTTAGATAAATGTAAATGGAGCATAAGAAGATATTCATTTCGATGACCGTGAATGGGGCAAATGAAAGCAATTCATTCACCATAAACATCGTTTTTGTGAGATCTAGTCGAAGAGCAATGTCGCATAGGTGTTGTCAAAGTCAGCATGCATTCGTTCCGCATGGTTGATGCTCGGTGTCATACGAACAATAGCGTCAACATGTTCTCCGATTTCAAAGTTACCATAACTTCCCTCCTTTCTTTAAAGTTTTCTTCTGTTTCTTTCGCGTAAAGTTAATGTACCTTGACTGTTTATCCAGTAGCACAAAGAATTTGGTCCTTTCCTATGGTGTTGTCCAATAACAAAGAAGTCGTTTGTATATCTACAGTAATGGCCGGAGATCGGTCACCGGTGCTCCCATCGTGGACAAAAATGCAATGGCAAGGCTCTAGTCGTGGTCCCATTGACAACTTTCGCATTCATGATTTTCCACACCATCTGAAGATTGAACAGTCTAAGAAGACCCTTAGGAAAGTCATGAACTGTTAAATCGATAAGCCATATATGATTATTACTCCTTCACGTCACACAAAAACCTCATAGATGGATTGAAATGTGGAGACATAATATTAAATTACTGTCGCCATATTTTAATGTGAGGCACATTGAACTTCCACGTGAACTCTTATGCGGTTCGTCTTCACGTGACATATTCAGTGGAAGACTCATAGAAAGATGTGAGTGTGCGAAAAACCTACTCTGTGTTCACTGCGTTTCAAATGTTGGTTTAGCATTTTCTCTGGTTTTGGAGGTGTTTGGCTAGGTAGATTGCAGTCAACTTGACCTTTCCAGGCTCCGAAAAGGGCGAAATCCGCCGAAGAGTCACCTTCATCGTAATAAAGACTAAAATAACATCACGTGTTTGCTCTACGAGTATGTAAAGAATTATTTAATCAATATATTTAATCATGCTTACGAAATAATGGTGAAATTTCATGGTCATGGAATGTACGTGGATAAGAAAAAATAACGAAACAGACACAGCAAAAGTGGCAAAACACTTCCAGATACTGACAGCAACGGGCTTGTACGATAGAGCGTAACAACACTTAGGAAAACAGCAGTACGGCAGTAGCATACACACCATTGGAACCCATGAATCGAATGGCCAAAGTCTCTTCTACATTCCTGCCATGTGCAAGATCCTTAATGTTCTCTGGTGTTCGAAAACCTATCGTCTATTTTCGGAAAACAAACGCACCCACAAGAGTGAAGTAGGCGCTGTCGCAAGTGACCGGCTGCCAAACACGGCACCATCGCGAATGTGTTAATGAGGCCGATAAAAATTCTATCAATATATCGTTCTTTCTTTCTCTTGGCGTGCACGAGAAAACTCGTCCATTTCGCTTCAATTGACATTACGGTATTCATTCGTGATAAAACGATGATGGTGGTGACGATGATGTGGATTTGATTTCAGTGCTAAATACGATGGTTAGTTGGCAGACGTGGGCATTGACGATGATTGCGATTGTGACCATGCCACTTTACATCAGACTTCTCTATATCCTACTTCGAGATCGAAAGAAATATGGCTTATCGTCACATTTTTACACGCTTACGATATCACAAGTATGATGCTTTGCTATTGTGAACCGACTTTCATTTAACCTCGTTATGAATGATCCATGTGCCTTATTTCATTGGCTAGTAAACACGAGGTTGTGAGAAGATTTTTAATCTGCTAACGTTTTAACGTCTTTGTCTTCCTCTTCGATCAGTGCTCGACTGATGGAGATTCGAGTCGATACGACTACGAAGACACCACATCGAGAAGACAAACGACTATGGACCATCGACTCAGATCATCGATCCTGAGAGGGTCGAAGACATTTAAACGATAGCCGAATAAAAGTTGTGTAACAAGCTCGTATTAGCTTATCAATGAATTGAGGTATATGATGTTTTATATGATTTATTGCATATCCAAACGAGCAACAGGTGCTTTTGAAACAATGAGAGATAACACCTTAAGCTTCTTATCAAGTGGCACCACGACTAGTCAAATTAAACCAGTGGTTCCCATCGATAGAACACCACAGTCATGCGCCTACCAACCACAACACATTCAAGATTTTATGCATTGATTTCAACGCATGCATTTGTGGCCGAAGAAGTGTTTTCAACGCTGCGCATTGTTTTCACTGCATTTTTATAGCACGAACGTGTTCTACAATACATCTTTCGAGTTCAACACTCCTCCCCCATTGTGCGCTTGAACCGTGCCAGAGTTTTCTGTGAGGATATACACGCCTTGTAACAGCTCCTCGATGCTGTTCAAAGCTCTCCAAGCCGCTCATTTCCTTCTGCTCAGCTCTGGAGCTAAGTCGTTCATCATATTGATTTCCCGACCTAGATAGACATAACTGGAGCATTCGGAGATAGAAATTCGTTCCGTTGCGCGTGAGTGGGGCAAACGAAACCAATCCGTTCTTCGTGAACATCGTTTTCTTGAAATTTAGTCGAAGACCAATCTTTCCACACGGTTTATCAAAGTCCGTAAGCATACGTTCCGCTTGGCTAATGTCTGGTGTTATAAGGACGATATCATCAGCAAAGCGAAGGTAATGTAACTGCCGACCATCGATTTTCACTCCCATATTATTCCATTCCAATGTTCGCATGACGTTCTCTAGGGGGTGGCTGTAAATAACTTTGGCGAGATTGTATCGCCCTGCCTAACTCCTCTTTTGACGTCAACGTTAATATTGTTGTAGAATAGAGAAATTTTGGTTGTGAAATTTTTGTAAAACTCACGAAGAATCCTTACGTGCTGAGTAGGGACTCTTTGACTACCAAGGGCTTCCATGACTACTTCTATCACTATTGAATCAAAGGCCTTCTCTAAGTCGATTAAAGTGAGACAGAGCGGTTTTTTGTACTCTCGCGATACTTCAATGAGCCTTGTTATCGTGTGAATGTGGTTCATCGCACCAAATCCTTTTCGAAATCTTGCTTGCTACCAAGGCTGTCCGTCGTCCAGTGTTCTGTCAATCCTGTTTAAGATGACTCGAGTGAAAAGTTTGTAGACGACGGACAACAGGCAGATTGGGCGATAGTTGCCTATATCGTGTAGGTCGCCCATTTTGAACAACAAAACGGTTTTGCTGGTCTTCCACTGAGTAGGGACCTTGCATTGAGACAGGTAACGTGTGAAGAGCCAAGCCAATGTGTTTACGGGGACTGGCGTAGGGTTCTTCAGATGTTCTGATCATATCCTGTGCGGACCTGGGGCTGTTCGATTTTTCACCGACGAAAAGGCATGTCGGATTTTGGAAGGGAGAACATATCCGTCCTCTTTTATTTCATAAGACGGGAAGTGGACGTGGCTATCGAAGAGATCTGAGTAGTACTCGTGGATGATTTTCTCCATTGGCTTTCTTGACGCTGTTATTGTTCCGTCTGGGTCCACTGGGAGATTCCTACGTCCAGCGTTGAGGGTGAGGCTTCTGGAGCTGCCAGTTACCATGGGTGGTCTTGGTCGCCATTATAAACTCGGAGAGCCGCTTACCCTATTCATTCCAATTTAATCCGTGGGTTCCAATGTGACGTTCCTCGGACGATCTTCTTGGAGTTCGTCAATTTGTTCTTATGAATTCGAAGAATATTTTAAAAGCGAACTCTTCATTTAATAATAAGTATTGAACAATTTCGCCAATTTTTATTTACTGCTCAATGGTTTTTAATGGCGGGGTATTATGTGACATAACCATAACAATGATAAGATATTTGCAAAACTCCGAACTTGCAAAAAAGACCGGAGTAAGAGACAGGCGAAACGAAGGACCCACATGGTGTGGTGGTGAAAGCGTTAGCCCCCGAAAAGGGTAGTGGCGTGTTAGGTTCCCAACGCAGACACAAACGGTTCGAAAATTTGCAAATATCTCAGCAACATTATAATTGTGGAACAATTGCAGTAATAACCTCAGTGCCAACCATCAATAAATGCTACCTGCAATTACAGGCAGGATTACTTATTACGGTGGTGCAGGTACCACAGTGGTAGAGGTGCCGTCCAGTAATACTCAAAAAGTCCTAGTTCGATTCCACTTTAATCAAGCAAGCTTCTCGAGCTCGAGCGTCTGGAGTCGGGAAGTTGCTACCAGAATTGTATAAGCAGGGAAATCCCAAGGATCTATAAAAGACTGATGACTTTTTTTGGTGTAGACCTGTAAATACCCTAAAACACCCGTCTCTGGATTTCGTTCAGAAAGAATCCACAGTAACAATAAGATCGATGATGTAGGCCAACTTCTTGTGCAGCAGCAGAAATTCAATGCAAATCCGAGGCTTCTTTCATGGATGATATATACACGGAAGAGTCGAATACAGAAACAGCAGGGATCCGCACAATATGGTACGTTTTGCCACGTATCGCGGAAAAGTTTTTGTTTGGCCACGAATCCCTCTGGTGTATCGAACCTATAGCAGTTCTCCTTAGATTGAGACTAATTCTGAAAATGAGATAGCTTCTTTAGAAACAGCGGATTCACTTATAGTTTCTGCTTCACACGTAAAAATAGTTATGTATTTACGCACGTGCTGTATGCATGCATGAGGATTGCATTCTGCACAAGAGAATAGGGAATCATGAAGAGAAATTTAAAAAAAGAAACATAAGTGACTGCGAAATGAGTTTGGAGCTGTCTCCAACAAAAATGACTGTCACTCTTTGCAAATGGCTAGAACGAATAATCTAATTCTGCTGATGGCGCACACCAGAAACAACTAGTGTTGGGACAGGGTTTTGTTAATGGGCTAGAGCTTTTCTTAGGGTGTAGAATTCCTGATTATGTATGAGAATGACTTGTGCTTACAACTGCCGCTAGCCAACACTTGATCTCTCACTGGGGACATGAAGTTGCAAACTAATAAAACCTAATGCAATAACACAATAGAGGTAGCGCAGTGGTTTGATGTAGTCATCAACAATTAAGATGCTAATTCGACCTCCTCCCAACGCCCTCCTCCAATCCACGTAGAAACGTTGTACGTTGAGTATCTACAGCATCTAGCCTTCGGCATTCACTAAGAAGACAAAATCCTCAATCAGCAGCCAAAACAATACGCGAAATGTTCGAGGACCTTTGCAGATGATTAATGTAATGAAAGCTAATCCAATGCGGGAACTGCTGGTATCTGCACACCAGATTGATGACGACTAATGCAAAGTAAGCAAATATAATAAGAGTTTAACGTGGTAAGGGCTCATTATCCACTTGTGAACTCTGTACGATTAGTTAGAGTGCGAAATACTCGGTGGGAAACTAATAGAAAGCTGTGAGTGTGTGGAGAAGCTGTTTTGTTTTCAACAAGATTGAAATCCTGGCAGCGCAAGTTTTCTTTTGGAGATTATTGAGGCATATGGTTGGATAGACTCCCATCAACATGACATTTTCAGATTCCGAAAAAGGAAAATTCCATCGAAACGTGAGCTTTCGCGGATAAATAGTATATAGTAACAACCTCGTGTGGGCTTATCAAGAAAGCAGTGAATTATTAATCAACGCCGAGATTAAAATGAAGTCGTTCTTGGAAAGTACTATGGGCTAATTTTACAAGTAACAACCCAAGGTGAACATTTAAGAATAGACGACTAACGAATAAGGGAACATTAATGAATTTAACAATCTACCTTGTCTCTGACATAAGCAGATACGATTAATGTGAAGCCCACATGCTTTAAGTACGATTTGAGCAGCTTTAAATACAAAACCACATGTTTCATTTGTAATCCGATGTTGAAATTGGCATCAAGAAAATGGCCCGGTAAGCTGACATCACCTCACCTCCATCAGTGTGAGTTCCACCCTCGGGATAAGATAGGTTTGGATGATCGACAGCCGGTTGCTAGTGCACTTTCACATGGCAAGTAGAACGAATGCTTTCCGATTTTCATGGGACGAAAGATTGATGAGTGATGAAAGAGCTGATGATGGGAAACAAATTCGTTCCTGACACTTCATCCAGGCTGGTAGCATGTGCACCGAGAATTTGTGCCTCACTTAAGCAGGACAAAAATCAGCGCTACCGAGCATGCTACAAGGAGCGAATTCTGGACGAGTCCTCTGTACCAAATTCACGTGAGAGTGCGACAGAGAGAAACGTAGGGAATATTTCTTGACCTTACCTCGTTCCAGTCTATTAATTATCTTGAAATTTAAGCAAGATGCAGTAAGCAGATACTATAGAGTCCAGTCGTCTCCAATTTACACCGTATTTCCGTTGTGGACACTCTACTCCCAACAAACACGAATAGCATCACTTTTCCGATATGGTACTCGTTTGCTGTTGTTTCAGACGTGGAAGCACCCACTATTGGCTCATGGTTCTTTGCTTTGACAAAGGTAAAAACATCGAATATGTTAAAGGATGAATGATTAAGCTCTCGGCATTGATAAATCTATGAGAGAGGAGCTGTGTGTTCGACTTCATTAAGTATTGCTAGAGGTAATTGAATGCATAAGGGGGCGCGTGTGGCGCAGTGGTTGGAGGCGCCACTGCAGCGCGCACGTGAAATGCGCTCATGGCTCACCAAGCCCTCCATCCCTCCGGGGTCGGCAAATTGGTACCAGACTTGTCTGGGAGGATAGCAGCACTGGCTCGATACATCGCCCGGCCACCGCGAGTCATTGTAAAGGCCAGATATGCATTCAATCACCTCCAACGATGCTTAATGAAGACGAATGCATGGCGCATCCCTCAGGGATTGATCAATGCCGAGAGCTTTATCCTTTTAGAGCTTTGAATGCATGTCTAACATATTCAACAATTTGAAGTGTCTGCTGATGGATCGAGCCAGTATAGCAAACCTTCCAGATACATCAAGTATTACTTTGCGGACCTCGCAATGGATGGAAGACTTGGTGAACCTGGGGTACAGCGTCTAACCATGTATTGCGGGTCACCTCTAACCATTGTGCAACACTCGCCCACCGTGTAATATTTTTGGAAAATCCCTAATCACGAATTATGAGGAATCATGTAAACTTCAGCTGATTGCCCACTTTAATGGTAAGTTGCTAAGTAGTTGAGATAGATTTTGCTATCCTAGAATCTCATAGGCTTGCAATAAGGCTCTTTAAGACAGCTATCACTTGCCAGTTGAGTATCAGGCGGTGAATTACATAAATGGTTCACTCTAAGCTGGGTTTTCAGGCGTAAATGTCTATATCCTTCTTCTTTAGGAGACACTGTCCTAGGAGATATACGCCGAATGTAACACGCGTTTTTCTCAGACCAGCCCTCCAAACAACTATGAGAGGTAGGCCATTGAGAATATGATACAGTAACACAACACATTCAAAACAAACAGCGAAGATATGAGATACAATACATACGGTTTCTTTCCGTTGGAACAGCATAGAAAAATAGAGAGAAAAAAACTCTTCAGGCGTCTTCAAAAACTTTGACGCCACTCTTGGTCAGGTTTTGAAATAGTTACTGCTAAGAATTCCGTGAAGAGTAGTACTCTGTAGCAGGAGACTGGGTGAAATAGTGCTAGAGAAACGGTTAAATAAAGTGCGGAACTCAGTGGTTAGGCTCTGCTCCGCCCCAGCCAAGCCTCCCACTGAAATCGAGAAGATACCAGACGACTTCAGTAGACATCGTCATTGAAGGACCGTCAGATACAAGACGTCACGGCTGAGTACGACTACTTCATTCAAGTGGTGCCCCACCTTAGAGAATTTGATTCGATGTGACTGCAAACACCAACATTGCAGAAACGGACGACTGTGGACGATCGAGCCAGACCATCCCAGCTCGGCGAAGGTGCTGAAATTTTAGAAAAAGAGAAATTTTGTAACAACTCGTGCAATCTCTGCAATATAAAAAATATATTGATACCTAACATCCCTGGGTACCTGGAGTCCAGGTAGGTCGGAGACTGCCTATGACGAAGACCTAGGAATGCCTTAGTACAACTATACTCTGATCCTAGGAAGAGTCTAATACTACCGGCTACCGAATGACCTTAGATCAGCCAAATCCTCAAGCATCCAAATGCACGAAGGAATTCGAATACGTTCACAGATGGTGAGGTCTAGGAAATGAATCGAATAAAGCTGTGAGCTCTGCTTGATGTGAGACGTCAGGTGATATGGTAAAGGAAAAAGTGGGAAAGGATATTAATATTACATTATTAAGGCAACGAATAAATCTAAGAAAGAAAACAATAGAAAGTTGAGTGAATACATTTTCATGGCATTTTTGTTGGGAATAGTTTTAACGCACCACTACAAAATTGATACTTTCATGCGAGCTGGATATCATTACTAACAAATGCAGGTTTGAAATTGTTGTCAGATATTTTGATCCATAACGGGAGCGTGTGGCGTAGTAGTTGGAAGCGCTCTGCAACACACATGGTCCACACACGTATGATCGATCTACGCGCCCATAGCTCACCAAGCCTTCATTCCCTCCGAGGTCGGCAAATTGATACCAGACTTGCCTGGTAGGATAGCAGCACTGGTTCGGTATATAGGTAGGCCATCGTGAATCATTGTAAAGGCCAGATATGCATTCAATCACCTCCAAACGATGCTTCATGAAGTCGAATACGTGGCGCATCCCTCAAGGATTGATCAACGCCGAGAGCTTTATCCTCTATTCTGATCTATGGAGAAGCTCCTCTGAAAATACAAAGATCGATTCTTTAACGTGAAAGCGTGCTTTTAAGTGATAACCATTTTGAAGCACTATGTGAGTTCTGGAAGTGTAATTTGTTACTGCTTTTTACAAAGGTGTTCGAATGTGTCAGCTGAAATCTCCTTGACTATGGAGCTGTCACTACGTTGTTAGCAAATTAATGTCTGATCTGTACTATCTTCTTTTCTTCTTTCTCCCTTTTTCCTCTTCGAGAAAGCCGAAGATGTCTCATCTTAGCCGAATGAATGCTTTTATCAACCTTGTGTTAACTTATCAATGAAAGGATACATAATGGCTAATAACGCCGAGGTTAAAGGAAAGTTGCGTATTGAATGACCGTTGTTCACGACTATGCGCGACTAAACGTCGTGCTTCTTAAGCGGTAAAGGTTGAGCGAACTGGGCTACGAAGCTGTACCAACACTTGTCAAACCTCTCACCTGTCAGCTTCCATTTCTTGAAGAATCTTGACAATTTTCTTCGCGAAAAATGCTACAGACAGTAGGCCAAGGCCGAAAGTGGCTTCAACGACTACAGCGTCTCCAGCAAACTAGAATTTTATACAATCTGTATAAATAAACGCATTTCTCTTTAAAAGAAATTTGAGATTTTGACAATTTTGGTTTCGATTAACGAAGCCTGTTTCAAACTGAGATATTTCACTTTGAAAATAAAAGTTGAAATCGGATATTAATCTCCCAACAACCGAATAAATATGAATCCATGACTCGTCCATTTGAATGTGAAACTTTTCGACGTAAGATCAATGTATTCATTTTAAAAAACCAAATTTCAAGTCGCTTCTGTCTTGTCTGTTTCATTCCAGTGGCGAATTTGTGAAGCTGCTTTGTATTACTCGTGCTGTTTGACATCCGGTTGAGGTTCTGGAGCTCACGGAATATTACATGCTGCGAGTTCCGTGGCACAGACAGCATCAGCTCCATCGTCGGCAACCTTTTGGATCAAAGTTGGGCTGAGTTATTGGGTTTCCATCGATGAAAGTGAGGAGTAAATGTAGTTCTCATACTGAGTCATCTCATTTGGTTGATCGGCGCACTTTGCTTCAATATGACATAATTATGTGTTTTTATCAACCTAAAACATTTTTTCGGGAAGTTTCTGGATGACATAAGAAATACAAGTACCTTCAACAGGTTGTCTTTGTCTGAGTCTTGCTGCAGCACGAGTTCGGTGTGCAGTGTCTTCTTAAAGTGTGACCATTTATGTGAAGAAAGCAACTCGCAACTCGTATTGCCTCCCTAAGGCGCTTCAACTAGTACAACTCCCTAGTGCAACACCCCTGATTCTGTAACAATATTTTACTCGATTATGGTGTGGATAGTCGGATGATGTTTAGAAGAGTGAAGCAAATGGAAGAAGTGTTGAGACCCACATGAGGCCAGTGAGGATTTATTCAAATATTCCCATACAGAATTGACACACTAACTCCAAAAAGACTGAACACGGGCCGAATAGATAGTATGAAATAGAGACGTTTTCGCATTGCACATACACATGTCGTGACCACATATTGATTTCGTGTATAAAGTCGTAAATCCATTAATTAGGGGCAGGAAGAGTAGCGGTTAGAGGCACTATTCATGATATGCACACTGTAATTGGAAAGACCCCACCCTGGGAAGAAATTTGGTAGCTAAAAAAAGAAAATAAAATAAAAGTTCAAAAACGACATAAATTTTGAAAACGTTAATCGAGTAGGAAAAAAGTTTCGTTTATTTTTTCAAAGGTGTGAGAATGCATTAGTTTTATGAAAACATTTGAAATGACTATATTGAAATAGGGGAGGGAGGCGGATAGCACAGCGGTAGTGATGTCGGTGATCCATGATGCTAATAATCTAGGCGTTGGTCAGTCCCAGAAGGATTCGCCATGCTTTCGACTTCATCAAGCATAATAAATGAATAAATGCATATATGGCCATTACACCACGGATCTCCCTCATATGAGGGATCTCAAGCCGGTTAGTGGCGAGGTTACGTGGTGCGTCCCCAGGTGGCGGATAGCGGGTTAATGGTGGACCAAAAGCGACTTTGCTTCCCTGAGACGCAGGTGGATCTAGGGGAAGGACTACCTGTTTCTGCTGCGCCGATTTGGCACAAACTTTTCGTATTTGCTAGACGTATTCATGCATGCGTGTGTGGGTGTGTTCTCCCTTTATGCGGATTGTATTCAACGAGTCAATTCGGCCAAAAGAATGCAATCGAGTGACAGGGAAGTACATGGGAGGCGGTTAGGAGTCGCCTCCAACAAATAAGCTCCATGTCCACTCGGAGAGCTTGGAAAGCTACCCGTGAGTATAACCAGCCCCCACGTTTAGAGCCCAGCAAGCTACACGTGGGTATCAAATATGCTAAACACAGTAGAAAAAAACGGGCCTCATTCCGCTGACCCCGAAAGAACCCTGAATGCTCCGGCTATGTCTATCTAGGTCGGGAAATCAGTATGATGGACGACTTAGCTCCAGAGCTGAGCGGAAGGAAACGAGCGGC
This sequence comes from Angiostrongylus cantonensis, assembly GCA_009735665.1. NCBI lineage: Eukaryota > Metazoa > Nematoda > Chromadorea > Rhabditida > Metastrongylidae > Angiostrongylus > Angiostrongylus cantonensis. The sequence continues at coordinate 1,173,756 of MQTX01000055.1, forward strand.
TTGGGGAGCTTTCAAGCGCATCGAGTATGTAGTGAAGAGAACAAAGAACACCCGACTCCGTGCCCACCTTTTCGACTCAACGGTTCTTGCTGCCCTAACGTATGCGTCAAAAACCTGGTCGCTGCGTAAGCAGGATGAAATATCACTCAGCGTTATCGAACGCGCAGTCGAAAGGACGATGCTAGGAATATCCCGTTTCGCACAAGTAAGGAATGGGATCCGAAGCTCCGATCTACGTCAACGATCGAAAATCAAAGATGCCGTTCTATACGCCAAACAGTCGAAGATAAGGTGGGCCGGACACGTAATGCGTATGAATGATAACCGATGGACAAGAGCTGTTAGTGACTGGATTCCTCGGGATGTCAAACGTGCTGCAGGAAGACCACCGACCCGATGGTCAGAGTTCTTCACGAAAAGCCTAGAAGAAAGATATGATGCTCGACGAGTCCCTAAAGCGAGCAGAACCCACTGGGCTACTTTTGCACGCGACAGGGAAAATGGAGGATTTACTGGCGCCTGCTCGAGTCATCGACGATCAACGGGGCTACAAGTGATACAGGTGATGGCCTTTACAATGACTCGCGGTGGTCTATTGGTCCAACGATTCGTTGCTGTAATTCTCCTAGACAAGTCTAGTACCAATTTTCCGAACCCGGAGGACGAGGGCTTGGTGAGCCCAGTGCGCGGCAATCGATGTGTATTGCAGGCCTCCCTTAGACCATTGCGCCACACGCACCGGACGTAGAAACAGTGGTGGCTAGTCTCATGCCAAAAATTAGATTAGTGGTGATGTTCTTTCCTATGCGCTTGTAGATATTCATCATAGCCCGCTGCCATCTTTTGGCGATTAGAGGGAACACTTCCCTACAGGTCCAAACGCCCCAATAGCAGAGAATGACGTGCTTGAATAGTTGTGGAAAAGTCTGAGCCATGGCCTTCCGTCAAGGCATTTTTTCCTCGCAAACAATTTCTTCCACATCTACTGTGCGGATTCCAGTAAATTTTGCGTTGGAATCGTTTTGTCACATCAGTCAAACACTGAGGTTTTCTAGATTTTCCCATGCAGATTGCTGCTGTTTGAAGATTTTCCTTTCGTAATGAATGCCGCTGAATCGAGTTGGTAGAGTGAATTTTTACTGGAATCCCGAAATGGCAGTAATAAAGCGTTCTCACTTCGATTGCAGAGAGCGATTTTTTCCCGGAAAATTTTGGTAGAAATTTCCTTACCTCAAATGTACTGAAGCCAAGTGAGCTCAGACTGTGGCTCGACAAGCACCGTGCTCGTAATGATAGGCATCACTGTCTATTATAGCACAATGTAGAAGAAAAATAACGAAGATAGGTCAGAGTCATAATCCAAACAACATAGCTTAATGCTTTGCAATTTGGAGAGATCTGAAGAGCAAGCAACGTAATGCTAGCAAAAATTAAAACTGTTCCTAAGTTGCTCAATCTTCAGATGGTCCGAAAAATATTACGCACAAGTGAGAAGGTTGGCAGTAAGACAGTGACTGGCGCCAAACCTTGTCATTTATGTCTGAGTTGAATGAACCGATAGCCGACCTCCACCGTCATTCTATTGTAGATACACATGCCGTTATTTTGTTATTTGCTCTACACAAGTGGGAATGGATAAACATTTTGAGGTATTTAATCAACAAGTACAGCACATAGCATTCATCCGAGAAGCTGGAGGAAAAACGGCTTCAAATTCTCAACATTCAAGTTAACCTAGTCGAAAACGGCTGCATCACGAAGCGATGCAGAAAGCAAAGTAGAAAAAACATGCTGGTTCACAACCTCTCTTCTCACCCCTCATACACAAAAAGGGCGCTTGTGAAAACATGTTTTAAGCAGCCATCACTGTGCGCACAGGAAGAGAGAGGAAGAACCCACGAACTTGGCCCGACAAACGGCCAATTCCAATGCTACGAAACTATAACTGCTCGGGATAGGTGTGGAGGAAAATTGAACCACCCAGATGGTAACTTTATCAATAATATGGTTCCGTTTATCCTGCCCTTCATTGCCAACGAAATAAATTCAGGCATAGAACTTGCTTAAAATGTGCCGGTGTAGAGAATTCGGCTGCAGTGATTTAAATACTCCCGAACACTCTTAGACGTCAGTTAGTTCGTAACCGCTTCTACTACTGCCTACTTTCAACTTAAAGCCACATAAATTGTCAAAACAGCAGAAATGGTGGTCGGATGAGTTAGGGTATGGTTTATTCCTTCTTCTCCTGTAAAGCGTGCAGGGTGAATACATTAGCGGAACGAGCAGAGCACTCTGCGCCCGTATAAAGGAAAATTAAACATAACTCAAACTTTCCGCTAGGCGCGAACACGGTACAGAGACATAACGAGTGAGATTCCCTAGTAGTAATTACTGTCCTTGCGCAGGAATCGAAAACTTCAACGCTCAGAGCTTTCGGACCACTCTGGATAAATCCCATGAGTTCGGAAATGAGCCGCAAAAATGAATGCCCCGTTGACACTCATGGTCTCGCACAGACTCAAAGACTTAATGTGAGAGCCACTCTTTCACGTGAACTCTATACGGTTGGGGACTAACTCTATACATGAAATAGTAAGTGGAAGACTCGTAGAAGGTGGTGAGGCTGCAGTGAATCTAATTTCTTTCCAATGCAATTGGAATCATGGTTTAGTAATTTCCCTGATTGGATATGCAGGTGCTTCGCTAGGTAGATTGCAGTCAACTTGATCTTTCCAAGTACTTAAGAAATCTAAATCCGTCAGAACGTCAGCTTTTCCGTCGATAAAGTGTGAAGCAACACCTCATCTCTGCTAATCTAGAGTTTAGTAAATTTTAAGAAATAGTAAGTGGAAGACTCGTAGAAGGTGGTGAGGCTGCAGTGAATCTAATTTCTTTCCAATGCAATTGGAATCATGGTTTAGTAATTTCCCTGATTGGATATGCAGGTGCTTCGCTAGGTAGATTGCAGTCAACTTGATCTTTCCAAGTACTTAAGAAATCTAAATCCGTCAGAACGTCAGCTTTTCCGTCGATAAAGTGTGAAGCAACACCTCATCTCTGCTAATCTAGAGTTTAGTAAATTTTTAACAAATGATTTATAGCGCCACCATGGCGATGTGGTATTACACATGACGTCTCCGTTGTATTGTAGAGAAAGCACCTGGTGCGAAAATAACAGTCACGATCGCTTTAAACCCACATACCTCAGCCCATAATGAGGTTTGTCAGTTGACATAGAAACCATTAGAATATACGGTTTTTTTGCCAATAAGATGTAAGTTATATTATATTATATTATAAGTTGTACTAGGATGTAAGTCTGATTTTATGAAGAAAGCGGCAATTATTCCTTCTACGTGGTTGCTTCAAGGCTCATATTTCATCAATGAAGATCCAAGGCGAAGAAACGGGAATTCGTCTGTTAGGGAGCGGTCTTGTTCCCCAACTTATCACTCATGTTTGTGGTTTCCGCTTTTCTGATGGAATTTTTAGAATTCTAAATCTGGTTTTCATTTTCTTGAAAGTCCTGATTATACGAATATCTAAACTTGAAAAGAGACTACATAAAATTTTTATATAGGATTAGGAAGACTGAGTAAAATCATCTCTGAATCTATAAAGTGCTGAACTCTTGAAACACTCTATTGATGAAGTCAATCATCAGAAATCATTGCCAATTGTCGAAAAATCAGTTTCATAGCCAAAAGGTTATTCTTCAGCTTGTAGGAATTGTGATTTTGCGCTGTCCACTTGTCCTACACAAGGTCAATTTTGTGATATGGGAAAAAGAAGAATACCTGTAGAAATATCCTTTACATAGGTCCTAGTAGCAATAAGGTCCCGTTTATCCTACCTTTAATTTCAAATGAAGTAAGTGCAGATATAAAACGCTGTTTAAGAAGGGTAGGTCTAGAGAATTAGGTAACGATAATTGAAATGCCACCGAATAATCTAAGACGCCAGCTAATTCGTAGCCGCCTATAGGACCGTCTATGTGCAACGCAAAATTGCATAATTTGCCCCAATGGTGGAGACGGTGATTGCATGAGCTCGGGTACAGCTTATCTGATCTCCTGTAAGACGTGCGGAGACAAATACATTGGCGAAACGGGTAGACCCTTCTGTGTCTGCATAAAAGAACACCTAGTCGGCAAAAGTAAACCAAATACCCCACTAGGCACGCATAGGACCCAGAGACATGAGCAGGAGGACTTTGAAGTACGCGTCATGATCCTCGCACAGGAGACGAAAACACAAGCGCGCAAAACACTGGAGGCGTTCTGGATTAATTCCAGAAATCCGAAAATGAACCGCAGGGAAGAATGCCTCGTTATCACGCGTGATATTGGGCAGTATATAAGCCTATTATTTTGAGGGTAAGGGCACATTACGATTCCATGTGAACACTGCGCGGTTGGTCTCCACATAACACATTAAGTGGAAGGCTCATAGAAAGAGGTGAATGTGCAAAGGCTCTCTGTTGAATGTGATCGAACTTCTTACACTGCAATCTAGTGGGTGACCTCTCAGCAAATTGAAGGAATTGTTGTCGTAGTTGAAACAGCTGCTCTCACGAATGAATCACACATGCAAAAATAATGGCAAGTTTTTAACGCCATATTTCTAACGGTGGGCGCGTGTGGCGTAGTAGTCGGAGGCGCCGTGCAGCATGCACGTGGAATCGATCTCTGTGCCCATAGCCCACCAAGCCTTCGATTTCTCTGGGGTCGGCGAATTGGTACCACTCTTGTTTAGGAGAATAGCAGCACTAGCTCGACACTTCGGTAGGCCACCGCTAGTCATTGTAAACGCCAGATATGCATTCAATCACCTCCAACTTTGCTTAATAAAGTCGAATGCATTGCACATCCCTCAGGGATTAATCAGCGTCAAGAGCTTTATCTCTTTTTATTCCATTTGCAACGGTGAAGGTGCCAAAATGTTAAAACGCAACTCAAGCATATGCTTATTATACGAAAAATAAGAACCACTGAAGTATACCCATTTTTTCCCGCTAAATATGTTTACTTACTTGCTGCCCACTGTAATTTAGAAAGTTAGAGGGTGTAATAAAGGAAAGATTAACATTGTAATTTCGGTTACAGCCTCAGCACAACTGGATTTAATTCCGATATTACCCCGAGATAAAACCGTTGATGGGTGATTGCTGACGGCACCGTTTGGTAGAAAGCTAACTGAGAGAAGCGCTAAGCAAGGGCCTCCGTGGTGCAGTAATCTGGCTCGGGGTCTAAGCTTTACGAATACTTCAGCATCGTTATGGCTATATCTACTTATTTTCACAGAATTCTGAAAGCTGTGAAGCCACCGATTTTTTGGAGGACGTTTTCAGCAGCGGCAACGCAATTGAAGATTTCATGTAATATTAAATATTAAGATTACTGAAAAAACTAGTTATCATCTAGTCAGAAGTTTGATGGGAAAGAATGCTATGAGCAAGATTTCCTCGCCATGTTCTTTAGCCTGTAAAGCGTTAGAAAGGCCAAATATGGTGTAGTGTTGTTTAGGAGATTGTTGACCATTTGCTTTTAGCCAATCCATTCAGCTGCTAATAGAACGCAACCTAACAATCTCCTAGACCTCTTTAAAACCGACTTTCATAAGACACCGGTACCGATAATTAACAAATGTTTATGTGATTGGGTGGACACGAAGTTAGTATACGGGTTTTCTTCGGCTAACGCTTCGTCACCTTCTTCAGAACCGCGCTGATCAGAAGCAATGGTCCACAGCTTGTCATTGTCGCGATATGGATATTCCCTGTCGCGTCGGGTTGAATACAACCAAATTTTCTAGACCGCTATTTCTAGACACCCGATAAGCACCCACAAGTTTATTACAACAGTCTCTTCTCCGGAGGCGAAATCCGCCAAAATGTCAACTTTTTTGAACAAAGAGTGTGGTAGCAACGTCGTGTGTGCTTATCAAGAAACTAGGAAAGCACTGGCCAATGCCAAGGCTAATAAAGAATCGGTTTTGGGAATTTCCAAAGTGTTCTTTGGGCATGTGGGAAATCGGATCCAGAAGTCTATAGTCGCATAATGACAATCTCAAAAGGGACAAGGGACAAGGTAAGGATTGATCTTAAAACCACGTTCACATGAAATTTCGTAGCTCACCTTCAGATCAGTAAAAGGCTTTGTTCTACTGAGTTTTCTTAACTGACTGCTAAGAAGTAACTCCAGGAAATTCTGTAATTTGCTGAAATTTTAGGTTTGAAGGTTTTTTAAAAAGTTTACTGAGGGCTAAAGCAAGTGACTTCAATATGCTGAGATGACAAAATGAATACTTTCTACGGTAGAATTCTTTACTGCCCAGTACTTAGTACAACAGTCTAATAATCAGTCTATACATCTATGCAACCATTCGCTGTCAGTCAGTCCGTCCATTCGCTGTCCGTGGAATCGGCCTCTAAAGAAAAGCAGAGTGATAAACTTGTCAAGCGGAAAGAAAAAAAAACGAAAATCAGAAGGTGAAACAAGAATCTTACCGCAGTCGCTATCGGTCACAATGTATTCTCGTCTCTTATCCAACTCAGCTTGTATGGCTGAAAGAAGTCCGCCGCCACCAGTTGGGCTCTGAAAGTTCTTACAACTGTCAACTATCAATCAACTTTACAAAGAAAGACAGCAAAATTAAATCAAGTTTTTATACAACCGAAGAGAAAATTTAACAAAAAACCTACATCGTCATTCAAAATGCTTTTCGAAGTATGGTTAACGTGTCGAAGCTTGCCTTTGTCGACGTTTTGGATCTCCTTAACATCATCCGTTTTTCTTTTACACAACACGATAAAAGTTAAATAATAAAGTGTCCAGCAATGATCAACCCATTATGTATGCCCCATGCATTGGAACCTATTCGTAATATCGCACAGATGATGCAACGCATATTTGTCCTACACAATGACTTTCAGTGAAAGTCTGCTGTATTAAATCAGTGTTTCTATCATCATCCATGGCGAGTTCGGTACCAATTACTAAACACCGTAGAGATGGAAGGCATACAATGGTGTGCGTGAAGCCAAGGATCAAAACAATGACGAAGTTTATATTGCACAGTACCTTTAAGCACTGTGCTGTGCGAGCGCTTCTAAAAACCTCGAACTTCTTATTTTGTGTATGAACACAGGCCAACGTCTATGTAACCTTCGAAACTTCGCCAAATGCGGAAATCTCTAGACAGTAATTGAGATTCTCAATGAAAGAGGCTAAGATGTGTAAAGACAAGTGCAGAAAAAGGTTACAGTAAATCAAAATGGGATGGGGGTAAGGCAGTAGAGGAAGCGAAGCGCTGGTTCGACCTCTACCCAGCGATCTCTCGCAAGCCGCTTAAGAACGCTCCAGCTCGGCTATTTGCAAGACTCCAAGATTGTAAGGAGAATCGACTTCCCAAACATTCGACGGCATTCATAAAGAAGATGAAATCGTCAAGCAGCAGCCGAAATAACGCGCCAAATATTCAAAGAAATTCGTGGACGACGAGTGGGAAGGAAATGAATCGAATGCAAAAAAGTGCTGGGATACTCAGAGCACATGGGATCGGGTCATAAAAAAATATAATAATATAATAAAACTATAATAAACGCAAATGAATGAGAAATACGATTGATAAGAAGGCGAAGAATAAAGTGTCGCCTTAGAAACTGCACTTGGATGGCGATTATTGCGGCACTAGTGAACTAAGTGAGGGTCGAACGGTAGCTAAAAGCGCTATAAAAGAAGGATAGGAACCGACAACTCATCCACAAAAAGACTGGATTTTAAATTATAAGTCTATGATGATCAATGCTGAGGCAATGTTCAGAAATAGTACTTGGTAAATTACTTTGAAAAACAATATTTTCTGTTTTTGAACGAGCCAATCGTCAAAGGCTTAAATGACGCTTCATCCAGCTCACCTTACACAGCGGCATTTCATCAATTTCATTTTTCTTCTCAAGTTTCTCATTTTACTTTCAGTGGACCGCAATCAGCATTAAAAAATAAGGCCAATTTTTTTTTCAGAGAAAGACAAACCTCCAGTAGGCTTTTTCGCCCATTAGTGTTGAATAAAGCTATGTCGAACATAGGCCGTTTTGGTTCAGTAGATGGTGGCGGTGTTGGAGCCGGTGAGAGCAGGCTTGGCGGTGGAGGAGGTGGTGGCGGTGCCGAGGTGGGTAGTTCACTAGGAACGGACATAGTGACAGAATGATCGTTTTGAGAAACAGTAAGAGATGGTTCATTCGTCGAATGTATTGGCGACGGTTGGCTAGATGGTGGCGTTGGAGGTGGTGAGTGCTGTGGAACTTTGGCACCGTTCGGAAGTGGAACCTCAATACGCCAGATTGGCATCGTAGCACCTGGAAATTTCGCAAC
>MQTX01000055.1:1182525-1192914 GCA_009735665.1 Angiostrongylus cantonensis
TAATAGGTGATTCTGAATGGAACCGAAAATGATTATTGATAAGATGCCAATCAACAGATCAACTGAGACGTTGGCAAAGTTAGTAAGTGGCACGGACTTGTTCACGCCAGTTTTCTTTCTAGGTCTAATCAACTGTAAACATACACTGATTCCCTGATTGCTTTCGGTCTGGTATACGTGGAGGGAGGCTTTCTCGTGGTAATGATTCTCCATATCCTAAAAAATATACATAACGAAAACAACTATACAAAACAGTGCAGCAGATTAACAAAAAGTAAAGCTACTCGATGAGTTCATGAGGAGTGTTTATACGCAATGAAGTCATGAAATTCTTGAAGTCTTGAAATTGAGAATGTGATTCTATGGCAAGAATGGAAAAAAAAAACTTTTTTTAGGGAGCACGTAGCGTAGTTTTAGTAATGCCTGTTCATCTCCTACACCGTGCTGGTCCGACGCTGTCATCCCTGCTCACCAGGCCTCTCTTCTCTCCAGTGTGGGGAAATTGCTAACGAATTTGTCGGTGACAATTCACACCCTGCATTCCAAGTGGGAGCACTCTACCCCGGCAATGCTAGGCTTCCACGAGGAATCAAACAGACCAGGATTCCATGAAATTCATAACACGAATTCATTTGAACACGAAATTCCCAAGAAGCAGTCGAAAGGACGCGTGAAATGCTCGAAGAACTTTGCGAACGATAAAAGCGAGGAAGCGAATCGAATGTAAGAATTCGGGGATCCGCAGAGTACACGTGAAGACGGGCGTTCAAAATAAGTGGTTGTTTCATTAAATGTCAAGAACTTAACAAAGAATGATTATAGATTTTAAAATTCTAGTAGGCATTGCGTTTCTACGGAAAGATGACTGGTCAGGCAAAATGTATGGTAGTGAGTAAAAGCAAAGAAAAAAAAAACATGTGCAGTATAAACTGTTAGTTTACCTAGCGAGTTCATTGGTGATTTCCATCGTTCCGATGGAGATGGCGATTGTTTTGACAGTACTCGAGATGGTACCGCTGGAGCAACTTCCTCGGTCGTCGTTCCCCAAAAATTCGTTCCGAGATGAGCAACCGGAAAAAGCACTTATTAGAGCTACTCCAAAGTTCCAAGCACATTCATAGTTTTCTAATTGGAGATTTTATCTAGGAAGTATATGGAGCAGTGTCTAGATACATCTCTGCCATTTACACTATTGTTTGATCCCTAGCCTTGGGTCTTACAGTAGGCTTATTTGCGAGTATATGAAGGACACTTTGACACCATGCTAGCTCTCGTAAAGTAATCGCATAGGCGAAATTTGCATCCAATCACTTGTACTACGGAGGTAGTGCCAATACACGCACCTCTATGGGAGTGCTCACCATCAAACTCTATATTCTTTTAAGCTTAACTTGCGGAACGAAAGAATATTAACCATGTTTTAAAGATCTATGGATGAATATGCTAACAAACAAAGAGGCGCGTGTCGCGCGGAGGTCTGAGGCGCCCTGCAGCACACACATTGGATCGATCGCGACGCCCGTCGTCCACCAAGCCCTCAATCCCTCCGAGGTCGGCAAATTGGTACCAAATTTGTCTGGGAGGAAAGCAGCATTGGGTCGATACATTGGTAGGTCACTGCGAGTCACCTTGAAGGCCAGGTATGCATTCAACCACCTCCAAACGATGCTTAATGCATTGTGCATTCCTCAGGGATTGATCAACGTCGAGAGTTCTACCACTTATTGTTAAGCTTACAATGAACCGAATTGTAAAGATTTTCGCTATGGAGTCATTCTAGGAGAGGTCAACTCAACAGTGATGGTCGCCTCTAGTAGACATTTAAGTCACTTTAGGAATTAGCTCGTTTCCTTTAAATCATAGTCTCTACCATGAGATATCCTGTGAGGAAATTCTCGACATTTCCGAACTTATTTTGGACATTAAAATCTTATCTATACCTAAACAATTATCAAACCAAGTTATTTCTCAACGAAGTAAAGGCCATGATAACATGCGTTTTTGCCGTCGTAAAATCATGTTAGCAGTGTTACGTCTGCTAATGAAACTAAACAAATTCTATACAAAATCGATGGATATGAAATGTGGAGGAAACTGAAAAAAAAGGCGACTGCAGTCAAAAATCCCTAAAAAGTTTCAAAAATGAGTCGCAATGTACTCGGATACTTGGATGGCCTTCTCCTCACTGGTTGTGTGGGCCACAGCATAATCTCGATTTCTTCAGGGTAATTCTGGTTTAACCATTGTGGTTCCCTGGAGCCCAGAGGTCAGCTAGGCCGAAATCTGCTCCAGGTCGTCACCACCATTGTGGATAAGAGAGAGATTTTCCAGTGTGCGACTAGTTTGATACCAGGACGGTGGTGGATCCTGTTATCGGTTTACTCTTAGCTAGGAATCCTGATGGAATCGCCGGACTCCTTCTCAGCTTGGGAGATCCTGCCGTGGTATGAATCTCCTCGCTGTACATCGCAGCGCGACATCCACGAACACTTCTCGGTCACGATAAGGCGGTAAACCGCTGGGAGGTCAATCTCAATGTATGGTAAGTAATGAGGTGGATGAGGTATCATGGCGCACTTTCTGGAACGATTGTCATGTTTATAGTGCACATCTGAGTGCGATTTCATAAACAATGTTAGAGAAGCGTAGAAGTGCTCGTTCTTTCACAGTAACACCTTTTAAAAACAAAACTACATTGTAGTTGGCAACTTTAATGATTCAGTGTGTTCGCTTAGAATTTTTGTGTGTATATTAAACTTACCATAGCTAGTAATACTTTCGTAGTGGTTAAAGTTCCTTTAAAAAAAATATGGAAGATTCTATTTAATAGAATAAGAAGCGACAAGTCAAGCACCTAACTTTAAGTAGTCTACTTTCATTCATTTAATCTAACACCAGGCTGCTACAAAAGTATATTCAGCTAACGTTTTGACATCTTCGTCTTCTTCAGAACGGTACAAACGTGTTAAACGTTTTCTAACCACTTCAGGTTTCAAATAAAACGAACATCGAAAAAAAAATCCGAAATGAATCGAATGATAGAGGATGGTCTTCTCGGCGGTAATCAATCCCTTAGGGATGGCACATGCGTTCGACTTCAATTGTAGCGCCCCAGAAGTGAGTGAATGTGTAATCGCCTTGCGTGATCACTTGTCGGAACCTACTGATTTATGGTGAAGTTAATGTTTATATACTCCCAGGGACAATTCTGGCTGGGACCCCGAGAAGGCTGAGTGCTTGGATAGCCTGGTATGCGGAGACTAACCGTGCTTTACAGGCACCTCTACACACTGCACAACAAAAGCGCTATTGCGTGAAATAAGAGGAATACAAAAAAGGTTATCAGAAGTCAGAAATGATTAGCGAGTTCCTGCCTTAAAAATTACCGAAGATTCAAATTCACTGTATTCAGTGATCACATGCAACTTCTTTTGAGACTCGAATGATGGTGTCTTTTCCCAGTTCGGATCCAAATAGCGGTCGATGGGAATCTCCTGAACAATTCTGTTCAGAACTCTTTAATGTTATCTTAAAACTGCTAACACTAAGAAAACCGTCATAAACAGTCCATTACGGCATCTTTAAAGGGAAAAAGGATCAATAATGTCAGTAACTGATAGCTGGGAAGGCACTGATGATAAGAGATGAATAGAAAGACATAACAAAAATAGATAGATAAACGATACACGCGCCTTCATTGTAGAGGAAGTCGTTCCTAAAAGTTTATTACTTTTTCAACTGACTTATTCGAAAATTGTTTGTTGGTGATTGGGATTGTGCGACGGCCATTCGGCGGCAAATGATAAGGAGATAAAGCTCCCAGCGTTAAGCAGTTCCTAAGGATTCCCCACGCATTCGACTCCATTCGCAATATCACACAGGTGACCTATGCATATCTAACCAGTACAACGACTTGCAATAAGGTGCAAATCTATCAGGTGAGTGCTGCCAGCTTTCAGGACAAGTCTGACAACAATATGCCAACCATGGAGCAGTGGAAGGCTTCATGTGTGCAAGGCACGGGATCGAAACGACGACAATGTGGATATTTAACAGCATCCTAATCAGCGTCCCAATCACATATTTTTATTCGGTGTTAGGTCATGTAACTCGCAGCGGTATGGCTTGACATTAACCAACCAAGGGGCGAATGTGGGAAATACCAGGACCGACTTTCTCTGAACAACATTTTCTTGATGGCCAGAAACGAGGCTGTAATTACAGCATTTATTCACCTAGAATAGCTAAAGTTTCGACGGTTTCGCCTTTTTCAGAACCTAGAAAGGTCAAAATGACAAAGAGTCTACTGAGCCAAAACTATGAACCTCAGCAGATAAAATATAACCCGTAAAAGATGCCAAGATCGACTTCCTATTAACCTCGGCATTGGATTATAAATGCGTCGTTTTCTTCCTCAGCAATCGCAAGGTTGTTAAACAGCATACGTTTACTTCCATACAATAACAGACAAACAACACAATCCTAACTGGCGTTTCGGCAGAATCTCCTGAGCAGAGCATCTCTTCAGAGCCTGGAATGGTACACTGGTACATAATTTACTAGGCCAAACGCTTCATTTACACATACAGAAAGACGAGAATCTAAATGGTACCCACACGGTCGACAGCTTCTCGAAAAACCCACCGTTTTGTATGTGCCTTCCACTGAGAAAGAGCCGCTGATCAGCGCGGCATTTAGTTGGCAACTGCATCTCTCCACGTCAACGATCGATACGAAGGTACGGGCGAGATCACGTGTGATCTCGGGGCATTCCTCCCTACTGTTCATTTTAGGGTTTTGGCATTTACCCAAAAAGCCTCTAGAAGCTTGTGCGCTAGTCTTTTTGCATCCTGTGAGAGGACAGTGACTTTTATATCAAAATTGTCTCCACTATGCTTTTCTATCCTATGCGTACCAAGTGGCGTGCCTTGTCTTGCTCTTCTTTTACCATCGTCCTGTTCTTTTATGCGGATATATAAAGGTCTTCTTGTTGAACATGAAGGAAGAATAAAAATGCGTAGCTTGTCTATCCAGCAGCTTATGGTTTTCTTAAAGGAGTGCCCTAACTGCTCGATCTTCAGATGGTCTGGGAAATGTTACGCGCAAATGAAAGGGTTGGCAATGGGACAGCTGTTGGCACCAAGTCTTGTCATCGCGTTCATGTCTAGAATAGAAGTCCCCATCATCGAACTCTGGCCGCTACTCTACTGGAGATACATAGATGACTGCTTTGTCATTTTATCTACTCACGAGGAGATGGACAAATGCTTTGAGTTATTGAATGTTTCAAACGGCCACCTCCGTGTGTACGAAGAAGGAATTAAAGGAGGAATCGCGCGACTTGGCTCGGAAAACAGCCATCTCCAATGGCTACGAATGGTAACTCGACGAGATATGCTTAGAAGAAGAGCGACGTCCCAAGACCAAACACTTGGCCGAAAGAAAGTCTCATTTATGTTGCTGCCCTTTATTAGCGGTGAGGTAAGTATAACTATAAAACTGTGCTTAAGAAAGGCAGGTCTAGAGGAATTTGTTGCGATTGTAGAAATACCACCCGATACTTTCCATCGTCAATTAGTTCGTAACCACCTGAATGACCGTCTATGTGAAACAACAAATTGCGTAACTTGCCCTTACGGCAGAGACGGTGTTTGCATGAGTTCAGGCACGATTTACCTGATCTCTTGTGGTGCTTGCGGAGACGAATATGTTGGCGAAACGGGCAGACCTTTATGTATCCGCATAAAAGAACACCTAGATGGCAAACGAAAACCAAAACAAGGCACCCCACTAGGGACGCGTAGGATACAAAAGCATTGCGGAGACGATTTTGATATAAAAGTCACTGTCCTCGCACAGGATGCAAAAACACGAGCGCGCAAGATTCTTGAGGCTTTCTGGATAAATGTTAAAAGCTCTAAATTGAAAAGCAGGGAAGAATGCCCCGAGATCACACGTGATCTCGCCCCGTACCTCCATATAGATCGTTTATGTAGGGAGGTGCAGTTGCTAACCATATGCGACGCTGATCAACGGCTCTTCTTCAGTGGAAGGCACGTAGAAAAACGGTGGGCTTTTCGAGAAGTTGTTGACCGTGTGACTACCATTTAGATTCTCGTCTTTCTGTAAGTGTAACTGAAGCGTTCGACCTAGTAAATTGCATATCGCTATGCCCTTCCAGCCTCTGAAGAAAGCGATTCTGCCGAAACGTTAGCTACGATTGTGTTGTATGTGTGTTATTGTATGGAAGTAAACTTATTCTATTTAACAACCTCGCGATTGCTGAGAAAGAAAACGACGCATTTGTAACGCGTAAATTTCACTCGCACAGTAAACAGCTTTTTTTAAACAGCTGCACAGAGTGGGTCACGAATGTGATTGAGTCTCAAAATTCTAGGCTGAGGTATGGCCCGAAGTCACGTGTGATCACAAGCCACTCTTCCCGCGATACGCCGTTAGATTTTTGGAATTCATACAAAAACGCACTAGAGTTTTACATGAAGTTGTTTTAGATTCCGGTGGGAGAGTGTGAGAGTACTGACCTTTCCTTTCAAATTTTTTCTGTTATTTCTTCATGAGGGGCGCTTGTAGCGCAGTGGTCGGAGGAGCCCTTCAACACACACGTGGAATCGATCCTCGCGGCCATGGTCTGCCAAGCCTTCCATCGATTCAGGGTCAGCAAACTGGTACCAGACTTGTCTGAGGCGGTAGAAGCACTGGCTCGATAGATCGGTAGGCCACAGCGAGTCATTGTAAAGGCCAGATATGCATTCAATCACCTCCAATGATGCTTAATGAAGTCGAATGCATGGAGCATCCCTCAGGGATTGATCAACGCCGAGAACTTTATCCTTTTTTCCTTCATGCCTCATGCTCCCACATGCGAGACTTTATGTGGCTCGACTCCAACAAAAAATGGAAGACTTATAAAGAACGAAACAATGACTGTGTAAGAGAAGCAGTTTATTATGCGAATGAAATTGATGCAGAGTTTTTGTGTTAAGGTTATGATTTGACTGAGTAGAGATTTCACGTCAAATTGACCTTTCCAGGCTTCGAAAAATTCGGAACCGCCGAAACGTCAGCTTTTGTGAATAAATAGTGTAATAAACGATCTCGCCTCTGCACATTACGAAAAGAAAAAGGGTCGATAATTCATTGAACCGATGTTAGGTTCATCGGTAATCTTTTTCAGAACAAAGGGGCACTAGCACTTTTTAGAAACGACTAGCAGACTACTTTCTGTAGCCACATAAATCGGGGTGCATATCCACCGAAAACATGCTTGAAGCCCAAATATGCTTAATGACGCGCAAACGCCACTGCTTTCTTAGGATAAGCGTCCACATTGACAGAGTTGCGACAAGGATCAATACGCAAGTTGATCATTGCCAACTCATCCATACCCGCAGCAACTAGATAGTTATCTAAGGAAAAAAATTAGTCTGCTCAGAAAAATCTTACTTGACCAGTGTTCACCTTAGTTGTCGATCCTTTCTTGACATCACGAGGTGTCCGTCGTTGTTGCTTGTGCAACACCATCCTGTAATATGAACGATTACAGCGATTACACTCTAAGTGGTATAAGGAACAACTTCTTATAGAGGCAAAATCAACGGAAAATGGAGTGTGATGGATAACTCCTCGGACCACCAAGGAAGTCGTTTTTGCGATAATATGTTTACAACTACAAGTTATTAAATCTGTATAAGAATGACAATCCGTCCATTACGTAGACGACATTTCTGTGTGATAATTGAAATGGATGGAGCTAAAGCAGACTAAGAGGATAAGCAGGATTTTATATACTTTTCTCAAACAGTAAAGGGTAACGATAAAGCTTCTGGCGTTGATCAGTCCTTGAGGAATGCCCCACGAATTTCTCTCCATAAAGGACCGTTAGAGGTGACTGAATGAATGTCTAGGTCATACAATCATTCGCGGTGGCCAATCGACTTACCAGCTCAGTGCTGATGCCCTCACAGGTCAACAATTTGCTGACACCGAATAGATAAAAGACTTGGTTAGCTTGAAACGTAGGGTTGACCTAATGTGTATTGCAGGGGTCCACTAGCCACTGTGCTGCACGCTTCTCAAGGCAGTACAAAGATTTTTTATCTGAAGAATTGTTTTCGAAGTATATTATAGCGAATGTAGAGGGGTACATTAAATGAAAACCACGTACATGAAGCTGTGCCTTCAGCAGCTTAAGGTGACTTGCTACAAGTCCTTAACGAAGAGGCAGTTTGAATGACTCAATAGGAAGAAAGTAGGAAGAAAAAATATAGAATGTAATAGAGATTATCCTTTATTTCACCATGAGCTCTCCTCAACTATGAGAACGTCTTCCAACACTTCATCTTTTGATGTTCATTACTCTTTTTCATCTTTGTCAATTCAATTCCCAACTTTCTTATGGCTTGTCACATCTCAATCATACAAAATTCCATTTAAAAGCTGTCGACGCTTCCAAACTGGAAATGCATTCCAACCAAATCCTTTGTTTCAAAACAGAAATCACCTGTATCACCTGTAGCCCCATTGATCGTCGAGTGACTCGAGCGGGCGCCAGTAATTCCTCCATTTTTCACCTGGTGCTGTTCGATTTTTCACCGACGAAATGGCATGTATTTCTGAAGGGAGAACCGGTGGAACAACATGTCCATCCTTTTTTATTTCGTAAGTCGGGAGGTGAACGTGGCTATCGAAGAGATCTGAGTAGTATTCTAGGATGATTTTCTCCATTGCCTTTCTGGACGCTGTTATTGTGCCGTCTGGGCGTCGGAGTGCAATCATCTGGGTTCTTCTCGCTTTAGGGACTCGTCGAGCATCATATCTTTCTTCCAGGCTTTTCGTGAAAAACTCTGACCATCGGGTCGGTGATTTTCTTGCAGTACTTTTGACATCCCGAGGAATCCAGTCACTAACAGCTCTTGTCCATCGGTTATCATTTATACGCATTACGTGTCCGGCCCACCTTATCTTCGACGGTTTGGCTTATAGAACGGCATCTTTGATTTTCAATCGTTGACGTAGGTCGGAACTTCGGATCCCATCCCTTACTTCTATGAAACGAGATACTCCTAGCATCGTCCTTTCGATTGCGCTTTCGATAACGCTGAGTGATCTTTCACCCAGCTTACGTAGTGACCAGTTCTCTGACGCATACGTTAGGGCAGGAAGAACCGTTGAGTCGAAAAGGTGGGCACGGAGTCGAGTGTTCTTTGTTCTCTTCACTACATCCTCGATGCTCTTGAAAGCTCCCCAAGCCGCTCGTTTCTTCTGCTCCGCTCTGGAGCTAAGTCGTTCATCATATTGATTTCCGAACCTAGATAGACATAGCTGGATCATTCAGAGATAATCGTTCCGTTGAGGGCGTCGGAGTGAATCATCTTGGTCTTGTAATTGGCGAAGCTTCGGCGGTCTTTGCGAATGCTCTTCCCTGCTTCTACAGCCTCGACCATTTCTGCTGTTCTTCTTTCCTTAAGATCTTCTTTTATCGCTTGTCTGCATTGTATTGCAAACTTGGACGTTCGTTCGAGATTGCCTGCAGCTCGCGCGATTCCACGCAGGCGTATTACCTCGAGAGTTTCTGGAGACAGACGTCTTTTGGTGACTTTCGAACTCTCAGCTTTCATAGCGGTAACGTGAAGATGTTCAATGAGCCGATAATATTCCTCGCCGATGTTGTCGACAACTGCATCTTCCCAACAGCCGACTAATGAGTTGAATAGTTCCCAGTTTGTGGTGGTTCTGGTACTTCGGTTTTTGAATTTAGCGGCTTTTTCTCCTTTCCGCGAGAAATAAAAACTTGCACGAAGGAGACGGTGGTCTGATCCCGTGTAAAATTTGGGACAGCAGCGACATCGGTTAGGCAAAACTTTCTATTTCCTATGATGCGGTCTATTTCGTTATGGTACCCTCCACTGGAAGATTCCCACGTCCAGCGTTGAGGGTGAGGCTTCTGGAATTGCGACTTACCATCGATGACCTTGGTCGCCATGATAAACTCAGACAGCCGCTCACCTTCTTCGTTCCATTCTATCCGTGGGTCCTAACGTCACGTTCCTCAGACGATCTTCTTGGTCCAATCTTGGCATTGAAGTCTCCAATGATAACCATGAAGAATGTATGGTCTTCTCTGTAGAACTTCTCCAAGTTTATGTAGAACGCTTCGACTTCTTTTTTGCCATAGTTCGACGTTGGCGCGTAAACGACACGAAGAATATTGTCAAAACCGGTATTGATCCACATCTTTTTAATCGTAAAAGTCCGATTTGGGTTGTAAGCTGTTCGAATGAATCGATGTTCGTGGACAAACTCGTGCTGACGAGAACGCCGACACCGCCTACGCCTCTACTTTCCCAACCTTAGCATTCTTGCTTGCAG